>PVJC01051903.1:0-11312 GCA_004026665.1 Murina feae
TCCCGGAGAAACGGTTAATTTTACTATTCCACTTTTATTAGTTTAGATATATATTACAAACAGAAGCATTGACATAATTTGTTTATGAAGTGCCCAATCACCTACTATGCAGTTGCAACCACAATTTAGACCCTAACAAGTGATCTCCATTTTTCCTTCTCTGTCTCTGATCTCCATCTCTGAAAGGCTCATGCGGGACCTTCTGTGTCAGTGTTAGTCGCAATTAAATGCAAGAAAATTAATATGGGGTTTTATATGAGGTAGCCTCTTCTCAAAAATGAATTGAGGGACTGAGCATTAGATTTTTATCAAAGCTCATTAGAACATCTGGGAATGAGGGAGAGATTTTCATACGGTTCTATTATCAAATGCACAATTTGCACTAATTATGGTAATTCATAATCTCAGTGCCTACACCTTCATTCTTTTTTTTTAAAAAAAAGCCTCAACTAATTGGCATTGGGGGACCATTCTGATGACATAATAGTTCTGATTACTTTTTTTAAAGTCAGCACTTTGTCAGCATCTTTTAAATACAAGTCAACTGCTTCCATTCTCTTATGATGGATGTTATGTTAATCCGTCATAAGAGACCTTCTAGTGTCTCTGCTTCATAATTCTATCACTTCCCACTTTCCCAGAACCAAGCATACTGTTTTCATTCAGTCCTCAATTTGACAGGTATTGACTGGCTGTCTGCTACATGCAGGGTGCTCTCCTAGAGGCTAAGAGCTCTTCTTCCATGGAGATTAAATTCTAGTGCAGTGCTGGATGTATAAGGAATATGAGGTTGGGCTGATTTACCTGAGTAGCTGATTTTTTGATTAATCACTGAGGTCAGCTAGCTTAGTGTTATTTGATGTTTTCTCCTGAAATACATATTCCTAATCTATTTAAGTCATGATTCCAGTGAGCTGGGTTCTGGCTGTTAAAATTATTTTCCACTGTATTTCTATTGAGTGAGTACAAGGAGGTAGAAAAGCCATATTTAGTAGAAAAAAATGTTGGGTCTCTAAATTCTTTCAAATCTAAAACTTTTTTTTACCCCCTCAGTCTAATTTTTCCCTCTACTGAAAAATTAAATTAAATTACTCTTGTCATTGCTATACAGAGGACAGAACAGCATTACCAACCATTACAACCCCTCTGCGATCTTAGTCCTATCCCAAGAAACAGCCTGTAATTTCCTCCCTTCAAAATCAGGACTAAGTCCAAGATCGGTGCAGAACTGGATGCCCGTAATAGTCACTCCCACTGATAACGGAAAGGCTGAAGGCTTCACAAGCCTTTTCAAAGAATAGTTGGCTGTAATGTGGAAGTCACAAATGGTTCTGTTTCTCTGAGCAGGCTTTTTTTTTTTTAGAGGACTGAGCTCAGTTAGAAATCCTAAAACTGAAGAGAGCCAGTTAAACTTGAACATTGTTCAGAAAAGAGCAACTGAAGTGGCTGAACGCTTGGGAGATCCTCCCAGTGAGGAGCTGCTAGAGGAATTGAATTTTTCTCTCTGAATTGGTGGAAAGAGTGGACTCAGAAAAATTCAAATGTGCATAGAAGGGGGTCACTGTAAGCAATAGACCTACAGTACTGAGAGAGCTAAAATTATAATAAGACTTGACATTGAGGGTTTTATATGTATTATCTTTTTTAAATATATTTTTATTGATTTCAGAGAGGAAGGGAAAGAGAGAGATAGAAACATCAATGATGAGAGAGAACCATTAATCGGCTGCCTCCTGCGCACACCACACTGGTGATCGAGCCCACAACCTGGGCATGTGCCCTGACAGGAATTGAACGGTGATCTCCTGATTCATGGTCGATGCTCAACCACTGAGCCATGCTGGCTGGGATGTATTATCTTTTTTAAACCTTTCAATAGCTCAGGTGAAAGATGTTATTATTATCATTCCCACTGTACAGTTGAAGAAAACTGAGGATTAAGTAATTCGCACAAAACCACACAGCTAGTAACGGAAGAGGCGGGACTTGAACCCACAATGGCTCCCGAGCACCAGCTCTCAGTAACTGCATCATACTGTAACCTGAAGAACAGAAACATCCAAGTGTCCATAAGAATCCAAAAACAAATGAGGACATAGGAAGAAACAAGATTGTAATACTCATCACTCCAGAAATTGTGATGTCCTTTTTCCCCTTAATAAAGGACACCGAACTTCATACTAAATTGTTTTCCTTTTGTCACTTGACACTGAAAATGTGTTCTGTGGAACACTCATTATAGGTGAAGATCTCAAAAATGGATTCCATGGTCAAAGTAAAGCTTCCAAGCACATCAGCATCACAATAAAAACTCTGAGAAGCTTAGCAGTAAAGAAATAACTTGTTTTAACCATCATTTCCCAAGTGTATTGGCTATCAAACCATTTGATTTTTTAAAACACCTATCAACTATCTATTGAACTGTGTTTTACTGAGGAAGTTCAGTGATCTCTTTAAAACTCACACCCCGGTTATTTTCACTGTGTGAAATTACATCATATTTTTGTTACTTTCATATTCTCACTCTGCCACCTGAGAATGTGCACCACATGAGCATAGGGAGTCCTTGTCAACAAACCTCCCTCGCTGGTGAATATCCTAATATGACAACTTTTGCTCCCCTACACATTCTGAGGACTATGGAATTTCTGATCATAACTCCTAGGAAGACCAGGAGTCCACTCTGTGTCCACTCTGTGCTGATAGACAGCGAGAATATTGTGTGAGCAGAACAAATATGGTTCTTGCTGAGGCAGCTGATATTTTAGTGAGGGAAATGGAGCGTCAGATCATTAAGCAAGCCATGAAAGAGAATGTTTCTCATTGTAAAAATTTAGTTAATGAAGTCCATCTCAACCTCATGTGTGTTTTAGTTGGTGTGAGTTGTGCCTCATGTGATATGCCTGGACACTTGCAAGAGGCAAGGTCAGGGCCGTGGTGTATAGGAAAACAACCTGCTGGGGGAGGGGGCTGATTTATAGCTTTTGCAGGTTTCCATGGTGTAAATACTCCCGCCACCTCAGATTTCAAACTACCAAGGTGATTCCTGGAAATTTAACCATCTGCTCTCATGAACCAGTGCCAGAGACTCCAAAACACATCACAAATTCTAGGCCCTTAAGGCAAATTCAGTCAGCACTCTTCATGTCACAGACTTTTGGATTTCACAAGCTTAAGCAAAAGAAAATATTTGAGAATTAGAGAAAGACTCTTTTTAAAATATTTTCCTTCCTTCTTTCCTTTCTTTTTTCTCCATTCCTTGCTTTTTTTCTGTCCTGTGCCAAGCAAAGACACTGAAAAACAAAGGACAATTGACGATCACCATTATTTTATAAAAGAAAGAATATTTTAATTAAAAAAATGAGAATGGCATAACTTTGGAATAAAGAACAGCTCTTTAAATTTAATGAATCTAGATCTATGAAAATGGTATTGCCTTATTTTTCTAATTTTGTTATGAACTAGGGAAATTCATTAGGATGTTTTTGTGTACAAGTGACAGAACACTTGGCAGTGGCTTAATAGCTCATGTTATTTTCTTGTATTTCAAGAGGCCTAGAGGTTGATGTTTGCTAGCAGTCACCCCCCCTTTCCTTAGCTTTCCTTTTCACCATCTTTAGGTTTTAGACTTTTCTCCTCGTGCTTGTGAAAAAAATCTCAAAAGTTAGGGGTCGTCTTATATGCCCAGGCGTCTTATACGCCGGAAAATACAGTATATTCCTTTTCTGCAAATAAATTCTCGCCTGCCTTTGCTGCTATTTGTTGTCTCTTGTTTAAATTTGTTCCCATAAGAAGGCAAGGACAGAGGACACAGAGAACTGTCTCTGGCTAGAGGCCACCCTGACCACC
Source organism: Murina feae (assembly GCA_004026665.1). Taxonomy (NCBI): domain Eukaryota; kingdom Metazoa; phylum Chordata; class Mammalia; order Chiroptera; family Vespertilionidae; genus Murina; species Murina feae. The sequence goes on from PVJC01051903.1 coordinate 3,850, forward strand.
ACTGATGGACCCATCCTTTATCCCACCTGCTCCAAGTAGAGTTTTAATGGGCCATCTGATCTACCTGTATCTTCCTGACCACAACAAACTGTCTGACCCATGGCTGCTTAGTCCCAGGTTGTCCTGCCTGGGAGCACCACCCCTTCTTGTCCTTTCTGTTCCACCCTCCCTCCATCCCATACATTTACTATAACACTATGACATTTTGTGGCATTAATTAAGTTGCCTGTCTGCCTCCCCTTAGTAAGAACTTGGAATTAAATGTCGGATGAATAAATTATTAAAGGCTAATCCCAAGGGAAACAGATCATGTTATAAATCCCTCAGCTGGAACTTATAGGATCAGTGATGTCCCTCACAAAAGTCTTATAGGGATAAGAATCCAGGAAAGGTATTGGCCATAGATCTTTCTGGTCTATGGAAAAGTGTGGGATATACTGGTGAAAATCCTTTGAACTCAGCTGATTTATTTCTACAAAATTCTACGCTTAAGTGATGATCTCCATTTTTAATGTGAAAGTTCTGTTTTCCTTAGAAATTGAAAGGAACTGGAGCCATTTCTTAGGTAGTTTTAAGACCAAACTGCCTCTCAAAGTTAAGGACTTCCTTCCCTGAGTATGTACCAGAAGAGTTAGCAGTGAGGGGTATGAGGGGCAGAGCCTTGCAGATATGAACATAATATGGAAACTTTCATCATCCAAATTGAAATGGGAAACATAAACTATTGCCATCAGCTGCACTGCGGTGCTGGAGTAGACAGAGGGGAAAGGGAGTTAGGATGAAAGTGCAGACTTGTTGCTGGTAAATGGACTTTTTCCAGCCCTGGTTAAACAGTCACTGGGTTTAGGTGCCAGGCTCATGCTGCTTCTTACTGTAAAATGCCTCTGCGTTGCCTTCGGCCCTGTTTGGATTTCTGCTGTTGAGCAGGTCACTGTGAACTTTCTCTCCATATTTACTCACAATACCAGAAATATGGGGAGGAGCTCCAGTGAGCATGGCACCCGCTGCTGCTCCTCATGACTGACCTCATTTTGCTGTTCCATTTCACTTTCTCTACCTTATCTTTTGATCATTTTTGTCCTCATCTCTCTCCCCCCCCCAACACCACCCCACCCCCACTTTATTGCTCACGTCATTGGTTTTCTACCCACCCCGGAGTCTGGAAGTGACCTTAAAGTTATCCAAGCAGAAGAGCATGCATTGTGTTTGCAGACCTTTGAGATGGGCTGCCACTACTCTGCGGGGTGCCTTTGTGTGAAACTGGACAAAGCATCCCTCCTGGACAGCCGCAGCCCCACAGCAGGGTGCATGCTTGGTGAGCAGAGAACAGACTGATTCAGGACCAAGTCTATAGTTCACGCTTGCACCAAAAACAACCTGCTCAACCAAAATGTGCAGTTGAAAGGGAGCAGAATGTGCCACCTCAATATCAATATATGCCACTTTGCCATCGTGGTTATTGTGAATTAAAGTTACTTAAGAAACAGCCAGTGCAAGGACAGGCTGACCCTCCTCTGTCCTCTTAAAAGCAGGAAATAAATCTCCCATGTGAAAGGTACCTGCCCTGGCCCAAGAGGGAAGAAGGCATCCTTATCACCAGAGATAGGAAATTTGGGGACAAGAAGGCTGTATAAACAAACCATATTGCTTCTCATTAATATACTACCTGAGGCCTAAACCCCTTTTTCTTGTTAGTTCTTCACAAATGTTTTGTTTATTTGTCCAGAAGCCATGAAAGCGGCTTGCTTTGGTCACTTCTTTGAGTCTCTTACATGTCTATGGACTCCCTTATTTAAGTTTTCTTAGTTAACCTATGTTATGTGAAGTTAGTTAATAGGGCGGTCAAAAAGCCTAGAAGAGAAGAAGGGGGAAATTTTCCTCCTCTACTCAGTCCTATTTGGAAGAGAAGAGCCCCTAATCTTGCTTAAATACGTTGTTACGGCGACTGTTCTCACGATGAGCATATTTTTCTTTAAAGTCCACTTAATGGATGGGCGACCTGGGATGCATTTATTCCTTCAGTTTTCATAGTTTTAGTTCACAGGGCCTCAAACACCGCCCAAGGGTACCAGTGGCTTTCCGCTGCCAGTAACATCAAATCCAAATACCATGGACTCACTTGCGAGGCCACCTCTCTTGCTCTTTTTTGTTGTTGTTACTCCTCACCTGAGGATATTTTTTCATTGATATTTACTGATTTATTATTTTTTAGAGAGAGTGGAAGGGAGGAGAAGAGAGAAATATCAAAGAGGCACATTGATTGATTGCCTCTCGCACATGCCCGGACCAGGGCTTGGCGTCATGCCTGCACCCGAGGTATGTGCCCTTGAATCAAACCTGGGACCCTTCAGTTCGCAGGCTGACGCTCTATCCACTGAGCCAAACCAGCCAGGGCAACTGTCTCTTCTTTTTTGCCTACATCACCATCGCACGTTCTGTCTTCATTTCAGCAAACAGTGAATGAGCCTGAACGGTGAGCCACACTCTTGAATCCTATCTTTTATTTTTCTCCGAGTTTGGCCTGTTCACTTCAGCTGACTCTATGACAGAATGGACATCCTTACAATTTCTAAACAGAAGGCTCCACGATGTTTGGCAAGCCCTCAGCATAGCTTTCTGCTACCCCAGGCCTGGGGTCCACAGAGGAGACCTCTTGGGTCAGTTCCTCCAGCTCTGCCTAGGGTCTCTCTTGTTGCTTCTTCTATCCTGAGCCCACCCTTGTTTCGCTGTCCCCAGCTTTAATGAACGTACTCGCAAAGTCACCTGGATTCAAAAACCCACACACCACTGGCCAGCCAAGGCAGACCTGCTGCACACCTGGTTCCTGCTAGGCAGCAGTTTCTCCAACTCCCTTTGTACTAGAAACACGGGTCCCCATGTCTATACCAGTTTCCAGGGGAAACCTTTTTTATCTGCAGCCACCCAAATCCTGAGTCTGGAATGCGTGATTTGTTCTCACAGAACTGTCTTCTTTTCAAACAACAGTAATATTAATTCAGCTTGTTACTGTCTATATGACAGATATGACACTCCATTTGCACCTATTATCCCATTTTCTCATCACATCAAACATGTAAGGTAGCTACAAGATACACAATTTACAAATGAGGAAGCTGAGACTGCATTTAAGCAACATTTACAAGAACATCCAGCTGACTTCAAAGCCCTGAGCTGTCTGTTTGCAGACTCTCATCACCCCTGTATCTTCTGAATCTTCTGACAGCTCCACAATGCCATAAATGCAATGAAGTCCATCCCCAGAGACACAATCTTTCCTTAAAATCCCCAAGTGTCTTCCCAATTCCGTGCTCCAGTATCACCTCCTGCAGTCCTACTGGATCTCAGAGGATCACCACTCCCACATCCTCACCTTGACCTTCCACAAGCAAACACTAGCATATTCACAGCCCAGTACATTCACTTTACTCTCATCTTAGTTCAACTGGAAGATGCCACATTTCCCCTACAGTGGGGGAAATTTTCACCACAAGCCTACAGCTCTTCACACAGACTTGGAAATATTTGTCAGACAGTCTTTGCCCTAAAGAGGTTCTCCACCTTGGTTGCAGGTTCGAATCACATGAGAGCTTTCCTAAGGTGTGGTACCTGGGCCCAGAGGAACTGAAGCAGAATCTCTAGGGGTGGGCGCAGGGTGTGTTTGGGGTTTGTTTTGTTTGGTTGTTTTTTTTAGTACCAGCTGATTCTAACGAGAACCCCTGCCTGCCTTTCTCTTTGCCAATCCACATCCACTACCATTTTCTAGAGCTGACTCAGAATCATCCAGATACTGTCTGGAGCGCGCAGCACAGCATCTGCCAAAGAGATCCTTGTTTTCTCTCTCTACATCCTCAGCCCCTGTCCAGTAGCATACCAAGTAACTGTCTCCTCTGTGTGCACAGTCTATCCCGCATCACTGTGGAATAGCAACATTATTCTAGAATGATTGTTTTCTCATTGCATACATACCTGGCTTACTCAAACAGAAGGCTAATTCTCAATAATGGAGGCTTTGACGTATGTTCTTTGCCTCTTCATAGTGCCAGCAGAGAGTTTTTAAACCATGATTACTATAAATGGAGGTTGATTACAAGTAGAATGTGCTCTTTTTGCTTTATTTTTCTTTGATATGAAAGTCAAATAGGCTACAGAGAATAGGGTGTTTGAAGGGCTGAAATAAGAGAAATATGAAGGGGGGGGGAAACACCCCCAGGATGTCTAGTAACCAAAAGTGAATTTATATCTACATATGGCAGACTGATTACCTGTCATCGTGGGTAATCCTTTTAGACATGAGCTCATTCACACGTTAAATGGCTTCATTCAAAGCTTTCGTTTGGGGAAAATTGCTGGAGTCTCTGTTATATAAAGCCAACACTCTCTTTAGAATCTCCCGTGAAAAGAGTAGAATTGGAGGAGTCCAGAGCTCTTTCATTTTGAGCATAAAATTGGCAGCCTAGATACTCACTGTAACCTTGACATGTCATTGAGTCTATCAGAACTCATTGACTCCGAGACTTCTCCATAGTAATGATGTTACTAAAGGCAGCTAACATTGGTGGACAATGTACAGTGGGCACTGTGCTGGGCATTTTTCATTCCTTGCTCCACTTAACCCTCACAATCACTCCTTGAAATGGGTACTAGCATTATCCCCAACCGAGGAAACGGGGATTCACAGAGATTCATTGATCCAAGATCACAAGGGATAATTTTTGCAGAAACATATTCTTTTGTGGTTAGCTCAAGTGCTCATTCCTCTCTCCCCAACATCTTCAAGCAGAGAGCATGATTCTGGCTCCTCTCATAATTCACTCACACTGACACATTGTGATGTCCCCAGAAAGGGACTGGGCCAAAGTGGGTCTAGAATGTGTAGGTTCTTGACTTCATGCAGGAAAGATTTTGATATGTGAGTCCAGGTGATTTTGAGAGTACATTTTAGTAAAGCTGGGGACAGTGACACAAAGGAAGGGCTAAACATGGACCAGGCAAGATCACAGCAACAGGAGTGAGTCTAGGCAGAGTGGTCTTGGCCCTTTGGAAATGTGAGGAAAAGACTTGAACCTTGCCCTGACCGGTTTGGCTCAGTGGATAGAGCGTCGGCCTGCAGACTCAAGGGCCCCAGGTTTGATTCCAGTCAAGGACATGTGCCTTGGTTGTGGGCACATACCCAGTGGAGAGTGTGCAGGAGGCACACTGATCGATGTTTCTCTCTCATCAATGTTTCTAACTCTCTGTCCCTCTCCCTTCCTCTCTGTAAAAAATCAATAAAATAAATAAATAAATAAATAAATAAATAAATAAATAAAAAAGACGAGCCTGGCCTACCCTGTGTGGCTCAGCTGGTTGAGCATCCTCCCTGTGCACCCGGAGGTTGCCGGGTCCATTCCAGGTCAGGGCACACATCCAGGGGTGGGCTCAGTCCCCAGTGGGGGGGGTGCAGGAGGCTGCCAATCGATGTTTCTCTTTCATTAAATGTTTCTATCTCTCCCTTTCCCTTCCTCTCTGAAATCAATAAAAACATATTAATTATTATTATTAATTCTCACCCAAGGATATTTTTCTAAAAACACATTTAAAAAAAAAAGGATTGATCCTATGCATGCCTTGGTTGGTCCTTTGAGGAATAAAATCACAGAGACAGAAGCTAGCCATGCGGGGCTGTGTGGACTCAGGAAACAAATTACAGAGTCAAAGGAGCTAAGTCCCTTGGAGACAGGTTTAGAGGGTTAGCCCAGGACAGGCTGGCCTCCCCATTGCTCCCCTGGTTGCAAGTCTCATGGGACCCTTTAGAGAAAGAAAGCAAGTTTGCACTACTAAGGAAAGAATAGGGGAGAGGGTGTGGGGGGTTTGGGGAGGCTGGGGCATGCTCAAGGCATCCTTTGTCTTAATGGTTCTTACCTGTTTTCTAAAGGTGGGAGTTCAGGGAAGGGTCTCAACAGAATATTCAACAGTTTTCCAGGTATGTTTTTTTGATATGCTAATGCATCAAAATGAGGATATAAGGAGTTTAGGATCACTCTCTGGTCAGCTTCATTTCTGTTTTGAATTTGTCTGGCTCTAATTCAGCAGTTCTCAACCTGTGGGTCACGACCTCTTTGGCGGTCGAACAATCCTTTCACAGGGGTCGCCTAAGACCATCCTGCATATGATATTTACATTACGATTCATAACAGTAGCAACATTACCGTTATGAAGTAACAACGAAGATAATTTGATGGTTGGGTTACAACATGAGGAACTGTATTTAAAGGGCCAGAAGGTTGAGAACCACTAGACAATCAGTCTAGAGTCTAATTGATTGTTGTTATTTATTCCTCTGACTTCATCCAGTTCTGGGGTTTGGCTGGCACTAGTGGCACCAACTGGGCCCCTATTCTCTATTTCCCTGACCAGGGTGATTTAAGCTCCTCACTCTCTGGTTGGGTGAGGAGAGGTACAAACCATCTGGTCCTAGACGTCCTTGGTTAGGGAAGATAAGATGTTGCTTAGCTGGCTGTTGATTGCTTGGCTGTCTGTCTCAGTTTCCCCCATTCTACTTGTCAAGGAGTTCCCTAGCTTCATACCTGCCTCAGTGGTGTGTAAATGTTTTGCATCTCTCCTAGCTCAAGGTAAGCCCTTTGAATTCGGGGCTTGGTAATTAGTAGACACTCATTATATGAGCCAAGTTAGTGGTATAAACTCTCAGTCCTCACAACAACTTTGTACATAGAACTATTCTTGCTTTTCTTGCTTTTATAGATAAAGACTTAGAGGGGTTAAGTAACTGGCTCAAGTTCACACAGGAAGTAAACAGTGGAGTCAGCCTGTTCCTACTCTATGCTGGCATCACTGTCCACTTTGTTGTCCAAGCCAATCTAGAAACTAGTGTTAAATTAACTAAATGAGGAGACCATTAGATGATGTGGCTCTAATACTACGGCACCCTTCGTAAGCAAACCAAAATCTAAGCCTGTAAACGTCTCAAGGTTGTGAAATCAAAATGCTAAGGACAACCAATCACACACAGCCAACTGGGCTTTAAGCCAGTGGGTCATGTCCTTGCTTTGCTTCTTTGTCCTCTATGAATAGTCTCTCCTGGAACTCCTGTTTGTGGAGTACTCCTCACCACTTCTGGTTTGACACTGCCCCATTCAAATGGATTTTTTGCTCAAATTGAGGAGGCTAAAAGGCTAATTCCAATGTAACCCTGATATTTTTTTGGGGGGGGGGGGGCTAGCAATCTGAATCCATGCCAGCAAGTCCAGTGTACATTCTTTTTTTTTTTATCTTTATTGTTCAGATTATTACAGTTGTTCCTCTTTTTTCCCCCATAGCTCCCCTCCTCCCAGTTCCCACCCCAACCTCTGTCCTTGCCCCCCCACTGTCCTCATCCATAGGTGTACAATTATTGTCCAGTCTCTTCACGCATCCCCAACACCCTTAACCCCCGAAAATTGTCAGTCCACTCCCTTTCTATGCCT
>PVJC01051904.1:0-11294 GCA_004026665.1 Murina feae
CGGGGTGGCTGTGAGCCTAGCAGAGCAGTCACCCAGGCGGCAGCAAGTTTCAGAAGCAGTCATGGGTCAGGGAGGTTTTTTTTTTTTTATGATGTTTATTTATTTTATTGTTACTTAAAATATTACAAAGAGTAGTACATGTCTCTTTTTTTCCCCTTGACCTTCCCCCGTCCTCCCCTACCCCTCAGTGTCTTGTGTCCATTGGTTATGCTTATATGGATGCATAAAAGTCCTTTGGTTGACCTCTTTCCCCTCCACCCAACCCTCCCTGCCCTTCCTGCTGTATTTTGACAGTCTGTTTAATGCTGCTCTGCTTCTGTATCTAATTTTTGTGGGTCAGGGAGTTTTATGGAGCAGTTGCGGGGTGGGGAGAGCCTCGTGGAGCAGTGGCAGGGGTGGGGGGAAGGTTTGCGGGCCGTCCAGTGGCAAGCTTTGTGGGGTGGCAACAGGCTTCTGGGAGAAATAGAGGGGTAAGGGGAGCTTCCTGGAGCAGAGGAGGGGCCATGATCATGGTGGAGCATCCCGGGGCAGGGAGCTTCAGGTAGAGTCATAGGGCAGCAGAGACCATGCCACAGAGGCCAGACTAGGCCTAGGGATGGACCCTAACTGCACAGGATTTCATGCATGCTGGGCCTCCAGTATAAAATAAAAGTGAGGACCAGTACAGCAGGCCATGTGCTATTCATTTTTAAAAATATATATTTTATTGATTTTTTACAGAGAGGAAGAGAGAGGGATAGAGAGTTAGAAACATGGATGAGAGAGAAACATCAATCAGCTGCCTCCTGCACACCCCCTACTGGAGATGTGCTGGCAACCAAGGTCCATGCCCTTGACCGGAATCGAACCTGGGACCTTTCAGTCCACAGGCCAATGCTCTATCCACCAAGCCAAACCAGTCAGTGCATTTTGTCATTTCCTTATAACACTAATAAGAAAATATAAAAATCAATTCCCGGCTTAGGGCCACTGTCTCCCTGGACTTTGCCTGTTCTATGTGGGTTTTCTCTCTCTTCCCAGAGATGTGCACCTTTAGTTAACTGCTAAGTCTGAATTGTCTCAGTCTGGGTGAGTGTGGGTGTGAGTAAGTGTGCCCTTGGGTAGAAGGGGGTGTCCTTTCAAGGGTTGGGTCCCACCTCATGCCCTGAGTTGGCAAGAGAGTCTCTGGCATCTATGACTCTGAACTGAAATAAGTGGATTGGAAAATAAGGGTCTTAGTTATTTTTATTAATCTTTTAAAAATGTATGTATGACTCACTTTTCCACCCCAAAATTAGAGGTGTTTGAGGTCTTTAATTAGAAGTTTGGTGATGTTCTTGTGACCAGGAATATGTCATAGAAACTTAACCCTTGTTTATATCAATTAACCTGTGGTAAAACTAGTTTCATTATATGTCAGTCATTTTCCTTAAAGTCACCATTTCCAAGAACCTATTGGCAATGCTAAGTGGGACTTTGCTTTAGCGTATAACTGCAGTAACTGCCTCACACCTTGGTGCCCTGTGCCAGTTCACTAAGGCCTCTAATGCCTGACTCCTTCTGCATTCCCTCTTCCCCTTCCCCTGGACGCCCTGCTCTCCTCATGTATGTCTTGCTTTGGAATTTCTCTTTCCCTAAATCAAAATTCTCATTTTTTTTTAGACATCTCAGCCAGGTTAGAATGAGAGCCAATTAAAGTAATTCACCTTAAGTTTATGACTAATCATCTCCCCGTATACTCTTTAACCTACTCAGGAATGATTCATTAACTCTAATTGATGACATTTTAGTCTGTGTGCAGGAGATGTTTTGGAATAGAAAGGAGAAAAGCCAAAACCCTAAACCACAGGTTTTTTCTTAATCCATCCTCACACAATCCCCTGCCTGCCCCGGATAGGAATGAGAGCCCCCTCTTCCCTCTCACCAACTTCCTGATTCAAGACCAATGAGCTTGCTAATAACAATCTTGTCTGTCAGTGAAAGGGTGAGGGTAGAATAATTGGGATGTCTAGCCTTACACAACACTACAGCAGCAGGGCCTGCTTATCTTAGTTCCCAATATTTGCAGCTCCTATCATTATACAAGAAGTTCTCGAAATGTGTGGTGGATCAAAATCAACTGAAGTTTCTAATTCAGTATGTTTAGGTGGAGCCAAATTATACATTTCTAATGAGCTCTCTGGTGATGCTGATGTTGCTGGCCCCAGGACAACATATTAATAACCTCTGGCTTTTAAATGGAACTCCCCTTTCATATGGAAGAAAAATAACATTCCATAAGGAGGGAGAGTATGCTCAACAACATCGAGACGTAAAAGAGCATGTTTGGTAACAGTGGCATTTTGTTTTCCCTGGAGATTGAATAAATTCGATGTACTCAATAAATACTATGGAATAGCTTGCCCTTTAAGAAGTGAACACTCTTTGTATTTAGTGTATGAAAGAAATGCTACGTTTCCATTGAGCCGCACAAACCTGAATGTGTGTGCAGAAAAATGCTGATGGTATTCACCACAGATAATTCAGGGGAAGGAAAATGAAGTTGAGGGAGTTTGGAGCAAGTAGTGAATCACATATCAATTTAGAACATGGTGCTGGGATCATCATCTTGGGAAGTGGTGGCCTCTACGTTGTTAGGAGAGTAACAGAGAATGGGAATTGTTAAAAAACATGTGTAGTAATCTTGATTCATTGCCCATCTTGACATCAACTAAGAATCAAGTCACTGGTGTAGAATGCCAACAGTCTACATTCTGAGATGTAATTTTAAATTTATAAACACCCATGACCCTGACTGAACTGACATCCTTGTGCTAAGAGCAAAGGGTGAGAAGGTATCTGCCTCGTTTACTTCCCACTCCTTTCCCCTTCCTTTCTCCTTGGTTGTTCTTCTGGCATCTGAGGCATTCTAGAGCCTTATTTATGCTGTATCTACACTAAGCAAGGCCATCACGCATGAAAAGCTTTTGTGGAATGAGATTCTTCTCCCCTACATTCCCTTGTCTCCATGTTGGGGCACTCACACACTTTTCTTCACTCTCTTGTTCTTTATTCTTTCCCACTTATGCATGCCTAAGAAACTTATTGTACCACTTTTGCTAAAAAGAGAGGCTAAACTCCAAGATCTGGACTTGCACATTGTGTGTATGGAACGGGGGAGGGTGTATGCTTCCTTTTTACCTTTTTGCTCCAATCCAACTTTACCAGAGAAAGATCTGTTATTAAGGGAAATTAGGAAGTGGTCCAGTTAAATTTTAAAAAGTATGTAGACCAGGGCAAAAGGTAGATAAGCTTCCTAGAGCAAAAATAAAGTGTTTCTTCTGTTTGTACAACCAAGTCTACTTCGTAGAGTGCTATTTTTCTTCCAGCAAACTGGATTCTGAGTGAGCACAGTCATTGGTCGCCATCTCAGATTGGATGCTCCCAGAATCAGACCCTAAAGTAATTTAGTTGGGAGGCAATTCTAGAGAGCAATGACAGAGGAGCCAGAAAGTGAGAGGAGAAAGAAGGGAGGAAGGTGCTACAGAAAAGTTAGCCCCATGGGGTACTGGTTTTCATTCCTGTTGTGAAATCTCGAAAATGGTATAGGACACAACTCAGAGTTGCCTCCAGTAAGTGCAAGTAAGTTGGGTGGTATATCTACCAACTTCCTCTAGTCCAGGGTTGGGGAACCTTTTTTCTGCCAAGGGCCATTTGGATATTTATAACATCATTCTCAGGTCATAAAAGCTCCTAGATTTATTAAATTTCAAGCCCCACCTGCAGTTGCTTTGGCAGGGCCAGAACCGATGCTATGGCTCATGGGCTGGATGTTCCCTAACCTTGCTCCGGGCACTAGTTGAGGAATGCTCCCAAGATGAGAACTCACTGACATTTCTGGGTTGTTCTTAGTTAGGCCACGCATGCTCTTACAGCCGGAGAAATGATTGAGATTCACAGAAGCGAATGAGCGGTGTCCAGTGGAGGTGGAGAGGGCACCACAGCTCCCCTACAGTCATTTTGGAACTTCCTGTTCTATCATTCAGTTTTTCTAAAGTTTTTTTGGTATAAGTTATAAATTATACCAATTGGAAGCAAAACATTTATTTTAGTTTCATGACCTGTTAGTTTAGATTAGTATCACTTTAATTCTGTTTTATCCTGTTATTTGATTGACCCTATCAACATTTTCTTAGAAAATGTATGTGGGAATAAATTTATCCTGAAAAACAAAACATCACCTATGCCAAGATGCCTTAAAAGCCTTGAAAATTAGTTATATAAAACAATCAGAGACGTATGCTCAACATTTTCCAAATGCATACTGGCAGTAAAAAAAAAAAAAAAAATCAAATACCCACATTTGCATTTTGTCTAGACATGGTTACAGACTAAAATCTCTCAGTTGATCAGCCTGAAGTACCAAATAAAATCTTTGTTAATATAGGAGTCCTTACTTGTGTGCTTTGTAGCAGTACTGATCAAAACAAGAACATGAAAATGAATCTCAAGAAATGTATTGCCCCCAAGGTAAATACTTTCCAAAGAATAATTGAGTGGTTAGATTGGTATAACTTTACTAGAAAAATTCCAGAAAAGAAGACAGAACAAAGTTGGCAAAGACCAATTCCTAAGCAGCTAATTTGGTGTTAAAAAAAAAATCCAAATATATAGAAACATGATTTTTCCGTGTGTATCTTGTTCACTTACCACCAAAATGTTGTTTAAAAGTGAGGTGTATTTTGTTATAACAAATTAATTATATGGCATTGCATTTTAATGAATTTAATCAACTCAATTTGCCTTTGTAGACAGAATGATTCCTATAATGGGACATGTAGTATAACCAAGGTCAACCCCTAGAGTAATGTCTGTTTATCTGTGGACTATAATTATGAAACAAGGAAGTAATAGTAAATAAACCAATCTAGCAATCTTGATCGAACAATGAAGACCACGGTGGGTTTAGATATTGCAGTATTTGATCCACCTCATTGGGCAGCACAAATCATGATTATGAAAGAAAAAAAAAAATTAACTATGCAAAAGCCAACTGAGTTTATGCCTAGCTTTCATCAAAAGCCAATGAGATAAAATAAGAAACAAACCAAAAAAATATTGATGAAAATTTTATTTGGACTCTCAACTAGATGGCAGGGTATAGATGAAAAATACATATTTGAGACAAATAATTGATATTGTGATATGATTTTATAACAGAAAATATATCACTTAGTACATTTTAGAACTGGCAGGGAAAATGGAAAGTTATTAAGGAGTGAAGAAAGTCTATCAAATTTGAATCACACATCCATAGTTAGATTAAAAAAATATAAGTGGATGCTGAACATCCAGTTTACCAGTAAGAAGCATAGTTTCTGGATTCTGCAAAAGTATCAGAACTCTTAAAGTACAACGTCCTTGATTTGTAACATTTAACTCTGTTCACAAAATTCTGTTTACACCAAATCATACAATGAATATTTAACAGGGTCCAACCCTAAGACAATCACTGCAAAGACCATAAGGCATGGTCATTGCCTTCTAGGAGCTTATGGTCTAAGAGGGGGTGATTGATAAGAGCAAAGGAATGTGTATACTTGACGGCAGTGACCAAAGGTAAGTGGAGACCCTGAGAAGGGAGCTGTAAAATCACAGGTGGGGAGGGAAGCATGTGTCCCAGAAAGATTTGTAAAAATTATTATGCATGCTCTGGTTGGCTCAGTTGGTTGGAGTGTTGTTATGTAAACCACAAGGTTTCAGGTTCTATTCCAACTCAGGGCACATGCCTAGGTTGTGGTTCAATTGCAGGTCAGAGAGTTTATGGGAGGCAACCGTTGGATGTTTCTCTCTCACATCAACGTTTCTCTTTCTCTTTCTCTTTCTCTCAAATAAACACACACACACACACATACACACACATCCTTGGGTAAGGATTTAAAAAATATATGATGCTTGAACTTATGGGATGTGTATTTATATTTACATACTAATCAATCCAAAATTCCTAGGACACAGTTCAGGTTAAAGGTGAGAAAGTCTGAGTCACTTGGATTTCTAAATTTTCTCTTTATACCCTTTTATTTAGACAGTAACTATTTCACTGAGAATTCTATTTCTATCATTGTGTAACTATAAAATCAAATAAACCACTATAGGAGACATTATCCTAGGTGGTAGGAGAAATCAAACCAAAAAGAAAAAAGGGGCTGGGGAGTGATGGATGATAAAGTACAACCCCTAAATTCAAGGAGGAAAAAGCTCATAAAATAAACTTTAGCATACAAAGAGTTAAATTTGAAAATGTAAGATAAAGCTCAAAAAATAAAAAGGCATCCCTTCTTGGATAGTACTTATCAATACCACAAACATGCCATTTATCACTATATATATATTGCAATCTCTGTGAAAACACCAACAAAAATTTTTGAGGTTAACAAACTGAATTTAAAGTTTATATGAACAAACGACTTAGAAATAGCTAAAAAGCCAGAAAAAGAAAACCGCCTCTCAGGTCAGCCGCAGGCCTTTCCAGATTATGAAATGGATTACAAAACCTCTATAATGGAAATATTATGATACAGCACATGAACAGTGATGAAGCAGAGGCAAAAAATAGTAAGCCCAGCGATAAAAGCTCAAGTACATATAAAAATTTAGTATATGCCCTGACTGGTTTGGCTCAGTGGACAAAGAGTCGGCCTGTGGACTAAAGGGTTCCAGGTTCAATTCCGGTCAAGGGCATGTACCTTGGTTGTGGGCATATTCCCAGTAGGGGGTGTGCAGAGGCAGCTGATTGATGTTTCTAATTTTCTATCCCTCTCCCTTCCTCTCTGTAAAAAGAACAAAAAAAAAAAAAACAAAAAACAATAGAATATATTTAAAAAAAATTAGAATAGCATATTATAAATATGTCAACTTAATCTACCAGGTAAAAAAAAGTAATCTTTAAATAATCAATACTGGGACACTGAATAGTGATTTGAAAAATGATGAGTCAAATTCATTTATTATACTATACACTAGAATAAACTCCAAATGGATCAAGGATATATATGACATCATAAAACTACTAAAAGAAAATATGAGGCCATTCTTTTAAAACTTTGGTATAAAAAAAAACAAAACAAAACACCTTTCCAACTATGACTAAAATACAGATACAATAAAAATTTGATAAGTGTGATTATATAGTATGAAATTTTGACATGGTAAAAGTCATAATAGGAAAAATAAAGAAAAATTAAAACTAGGAAAAATGTTTGCAACATATATCACAAATAAAGGAATAACACTCCTATATAATTAAAGGCTAATATGCAAATTGACCAAATGGTAGGATGACTGGTCATAGTTGATGCACACTGACCACCAAGGGGCAGACACTCAACACAGGAGCTGCTCTCTGGTGGTCAGTGCAATCCCACAAGGGGAGCACCACTCAGCGAGAAGCTGGGCTCATGGCTAAAGAGTGCAACAGTGGTGGTAGGAACCTCTTCCGCCTCTGAGACAGGGGCTATCTGATTACCAGCTTATGTCTGCTCCCTGCTGGCAGACAGATATCGCCTGAGAGGTCCCAGACTATAAGAGAATGCAGGCTGGGCTGAAGGAACCCCCCCTTCCAGTGCATGAATGTGCAAGTGGAACTTACATTGAAATGTCGATACCTATTGATTGGCAAAAATATAAATTTGACAACACATTGTTGGTAGGGCTCTGGCAAAACAGGCATACTCAGATATTACTGATAGCAAAATCACAGTTAACGTAACATCTCCACATTTGTATTTTCAATAACTCCACTTATATTTTCAATGGTAAGTTCCAATGTTACAATGTGTTTTATTTGATTACTAGGGGCGCACTCGGGAGGTCCCTCAGCCTGGCCTGTGTCCTCTCGCAGTCTGGGACCCCTCTGGGGATGTCCACCTGCTGGCGTGCCTGGTCAGCCTGGGTGAGGGGCTGATGGCTGTTTGCAGGCTGGCCAAGCCCCCCAGTGTGGACCCTCACCCCATTGGGTGTGGCCAGCCTGAATGAAGGGCTGAGGGCCATTTTCAGGCTGCCCACATTCCCTTCAAGTTTTGGGTCCTTACTGGGGTGCCTGGGCAGCCTGAGTGAGGATCTGAGGGGAGTTTTCAGGCTGCCCACAGTCCCTTCAGGTTTTGGGTCCCTACTGGGGTACCTGGCCAGCCTGGGTGAGGGGCTAATGTCTGTTTTCAGGCTGTCCAAGTGCCCCAGTGGGATCCCTCACCCCATTGGGGTGTGGCCAGCTTGGGTGTTGGCTTGAGGGCTGTTTTCAGGGTTTCAGGCTGCCCACAGCTCTCATTGACCCAATGTCCCAGCAAGGCTGGCTGGAAGCAGGTTTCTGGGGTTTATTTATCTTCTATAATTGATACACTGTTCCTTTAAGCCAAGGCCTAGGCAGGTAATGAAGCCTCCTGTTGGCTTCAGCTCCGTGGCTTCTATAATTGAAAGAATGTTGCCTTAGTAGACTCTAGGCAGGCAGTTTCCTCCATCACTGGTGCAATGGAAGCCTGCTGTTTGCTTCAGCTCTGAGGCTTCTATAATTGAAACAATGTTGCAACAATGTTTCCTGGAGCCGGGAGAAGCCCAGCCGGCTGGCAGACAGTTTACTCCTGGTGCAACGGAAGCCTCCTGCTTACTCCAGCTCAGTGACTGCTGGCCTCCATCTTGGCTGGGTTAATTTGCATACAGCCGCTCTGACTGGCTGGTGGGCATGGCTTAGGTATCCCATAGAAAAGGTCAATTTCAATATTACTCTTTTATTAGATTAGATGTCAAACATAAATTTTTAAAAAATAAAAAATTCTAATAATTATTTGTATCTAAAGCTCTAACACCTGACTCTGTAGTGCTGTGATTTCTTATAATGCCAATTTCTTATAATGCCAACTCTATAATACTAAGTTGAAAAGTACAAAAGCAGGTTTTGAAACATTATAGGCTCCATAAATCTTACTAAATACTCCCTTCACCACTGACAGCACTATACTTCAGGACAGACAAAATTCAATAAGGATGAATGACAGAAATGTTCCATTACCCAGTTTGGTTCCCAGCGACAGCCTTTCAATAGATGACATCAAATGATTCATATGAAGCCAGACCTTTTGTGTGCATATGAGAATTCTTATTCCATAGCCTCTCCCAGAACCTACCCTCAAGTTAAAACTCACAGCTATGAGAGAGTTAATCCCTCCGCCAGTTAAAAATATCATGGGTATGTCATAATGAAGCTCTGAGGAGCACCCTACAGCACTTGCAAAATGTTGGAAAAGAGATTTTCTATGTGAGTTCAAGTTACCAAAGCTTGAATTAGATAATTCATCTAATTTCCCCTCTGCTTTTATTTAAATATCCTCAGAAACAGTAGGCTAACTTGAAAATACAAGCCAAATTAGAATTTAGCTTCTAAATTACACCAAAATGCACTTAGGGAGATAAAGTAAGCAAAAAATAATCTAATAAAAATAAATCTCAAGTACAGGTAAATATTCCTCTGATTTCTGAATGAGAAAAAATCTTCTAAACTTAAAAATAAAGATTTTATAAAGGAAAATATTAATATGTTACCATATAGCATATATAACTTATGGGTATCAACAATTAATAGCAAACATTCATAAAAATATTTGCCCCTAATATAAAAAATTAATAATCTTAGTATCTAAATTAATAAAAGCATAATATTAAAATTAACCATCTCTTCAGGACGGGTAAGCCATGCCCACCAGCGAATCAGAGTGGCTGTATGCAAATTAGCCCAGCCAAGATGGCAGAGGCCACAGCCTGGGAGAAGCTGCGCAATGCATAGGCCGCAACTGCCAGGGGAGGAGCAGGGCGCCAGCGATGGAGGCCTGAAATAGATCCGGTTGCGGATTACAGGCGGCAGGGCAGCCTCGGGGGCAGAGGGACTGAGTCAGCTCTGCCCCCGAGGCTGAGGCCTGGAAATAGGTGCAATCGGGGCACACAGCACTATGCAATGGATTCCAGGTGGTTGGCCAGCCTCGGGGGCGGAGGGACATCCCTTGAGAGGTCCCAAACTGTGATAGGGCACAGGCCGGGATGAGGGACCCCCCAACCCCTGCCGAGTGCACAGATTTTTGTGCACCAGGCCCCTAGTACAACCAATAAAAAAAAATCAATAGAACATAAAATTCTCAAAAGAGAAAATATAAATGCCAAATATAAAAAGAAGAACACAACTTTAAGATGAAACTTGAAAATGCAAATAAGGCAAAAGTAAAGTACTTTTACACCTATCAATTTAAAAAGGACTCAATATAATAATGTCTTTTAGCCATGACCGGTTTGGCTCAGTGGATGGAGCGTTGGGCTGTGGACTGAGGGGTCCCAGGTTCGATTCCGGTCAAGGGCATGTACCTTGCTTGTGGGCACATCCCTAGTAGAGGGTGTGCAGGAGGCAGCTGATCGATGTTTTTCTCTTATCGACATTTCTAACTCTCTATCCCTCTCCTTTCCTCTCTGTAAAAAATCAATAAAGTATATTTTTAGCTATGTAGTGTTTAGAATGTACCAGTTACTCATCTAAGTGCTTTAAATATATTAAATAATTCAATCTACACAACAATTTCATTAGGTGAACAGTATTATTTTCATCATTCCCACTTCACTGATGAAGAAAGTGAGGCCCAAGTGAAATAACCTGTCCACAGTCACACAACTCCGAAGTCAGAGAACTGGTATTCAATCCCAGCCGGTTTACCAGACATGCTCCTAACCACTATTCTATGCAGCCTCAGGTCAATAAAAAGCATATGGTGAGTCAGGCATATTTATTCATTGCTGGCTAGAAGTATTTGGGAAGAAAATCTCTGGTAAAAAAATTCATATGAACCTATCAAGAGTCTTGACAGTAATTTTTAGCCTGTCTCAATATTTAGTCTCAATATTTTGACTTCCAGAAATTCATTCTGAAATGAAAAAATATTGAAAAAGAAACAGATTTAAACACAAAGAAGCTCATGACAGCATTATTTATAATCACACACACACACATACACAAATAGAAAGAATCTAAATGCCAAAACTTTCAAGAATGTTTAGAATAATTATCATTTATAAGGACAATGGAATATTTGAGAGTTAATATGAATGACACTGATTAGGAGTTTTCGTGGTATGGAAAATATTGATTATACAATGATAAGCAAAATGCAGGATACAAAATTTTATGTATACTACTACCTTATTTGTATTTAAAAATACATAAATTTATTCAGATAAGTACACAAAACAGTTTCCTCCTCCAATGGAGCAAACTTTTTAGAGGAACAGAAAAATAATTAGCATAG
>PVJC01051905.1:0-11319 GCA_004026665.1 Murina feae
ATATTCCCTGTGCTGTCCTTTACATCCCCATGACTATTTTGTAACTACCAATTTGTACTTCTCAATCCCTTCTCCTTTTTCATCCAGCTCCCCACCGCCTTTCCCTCTGGCAGCCATCGGTCTGTTCTCTGTATCAATGAATCTGTTTCTATTTTGTTTGTTTGTTTAGATTGTTCTTAGATTCCACACATAAGTGAAACCATATGGTATTTGTTTTTCCCTATCTGACTTATTTAACTTAGCATAATACTCTCTAGGTCCACCCATGCTGTCGCAAATGGTTAAGATTTCATTCTTTCTTATGGCCAAGAAACATTCCATATACATATATATATATATATATATATATATATATATATATATATCATAGTTGTTTTTTATTCACTTGTCTATTGATGGAATCACCCTTGCTTTTGAGGTATCTTTCCCTTGATAGAGTGACAGCTCTTGAGAATCTTTGATGTTCTAAGTGCTTGGGTCATAGTAAGTACTCATGTTGAGTTGAAAACCTCTACTCCTCAGCATATTTGGCAATTTCTAATTCCCCACTGATTATGGTAGGTTATTGGCAGTATAATAAAAGTCCATGTGGACTGAGCACTTGAATAGTGTTGGAAGATACTGGGTCCTCCCGGTTCCCAGCCCATACCTCAGGGGCAATAGGATTAATGCAGACAAAGGTTAACCAGAAGCAAAAGGTGGGGGGAGGGAATCAAGGAGTCATTTGGAAGCCAGAGGGATATTTCTTAGTATAATCTTCAAATATTCCAGATTTATTTCTTTCTGACTCATAGTAGACCCCAGGTTCATCCAGAAGTTCCTTGGGCATTATCAGACTTCTTGGAGTGAGTGTGGGGTTGGGAGTCATAGATCTAGTCCTATATTTTGACTTTCTATGCAAACTATGTGAGACACAGCAGTAAGTCTGATACACTTGGGTTCAAATCCTGATTCTGCCACTTACATGCTACTTGTGGGAACTTGTTGCCTCTCTGAGCCTCAGTTTCTCTCAGAGCTAGGAGGAGGATAATGTTTTTTGCGTTGTTGTAATGATGAAATAACATTTGTGTAAAGTACATAATCTAGGTCTGGCCAGCTGCAGATAGTTATTATCTTTACAAATACCAGGGTGGGTAGGGTGAAGGTGTGAACAGGGTTCCACCATTGCATTACCTATAACTGATTCAGATGTGCACAGGGGAAAGTCAGCATATAACTCAACTTGTCAAATAAATGCCTAGTGATACTTATGTGACTTAATTAAGGTCTTCAAGGGGTTTTCCAGTTCTCACGGCTAGGATTTTTTTTCTGTTAATAGTCCCATACTTTCCTACTTTGATGTGTCCTCCTACCTCGGGACAGCCCCTGGCCCTCGGCACAGGGAGCCCTGGACAGTGTCCTGCCTGAGTTGTTGTGAGTTCTGTGCTTTCTTTTCCTGTGTTCCCCTGCCTGCCTCCGCCCTGAGATCTTATCTTGTCCTCTGAGGAGGTATGTTAAGTGCTCTGCCAGCCTGCCTGTGTGCCTGGCCTGTCTTTTCTCACTGGCAGTACCTCTTGTATTCCAATTCCAAACATGGTATCCATCTGGGGTCACCCTTTCTTCCGGTGCCAAGAGAGACACATTCCAAATGGAACACAAGTGCGCCTCCTGTGCTGGCCGCTCCTCACTCTGGGGAAAACAGAGAGCAGGCTGTGGCCCCTTTATCATCACTCACTGCGCAAGTTTCCAGGCCAATAAGTCCTATCCTTCGCCCAGGACAATTTAGGTTTTCAGCTCAGAGCCAAATGTGAAGACCGGACTAAGGAATCTGGAGCCAAGGAAGCTGGCCAGAGCTCTGCCCGAGGGCCAGCGCCTGGCTGAGGGAGAGGATAAAAAGGTTCAAACTTCTCCATGAAGTGTGCTATGTCCCGCCATTCATTCCCAAAGCTACCAGAAGTGTTGCTCCTAGGACAAGTGGAGTTGGTGGTGACAAGCCAGAGGTGAGAAGACACATAGGAGGACAGACTTCTCCATTTTCAGAATTTCCTATGTGGGAGAATCCTAGAGCCGGACGAGACGGTGAGACGCCCCGAAGATGAGCGCCAGCAGCAGCACGCTGGGCCAGCATCTCTGGCAGGGGCCAGTGTGCACTGGCTGGAAGCAGGACATGGAAGGGGCTCTCTACCACCTGGCTAATTGTGTCTTGCTCCTGGGCTTCATGGGGGGCAGTGGGGTATACGGATGCTTCTATCTCTTTGGCTTTCTGGGCACCGGCTACTTTTGCTACGTGCTGTGGGGCTGGTTAAATGCCTGCGGCCTGGACATTGTCACCTGGAACTTCCTGCTGGCCGTGGGCTGCCTGCTCCAGCTGGCACACCTGGTCTACCGCCTGCGCAAGGACACCCTCCCTGAGGAGTTCTATCTCCTCTACAAGACGCTGTGTGTGCCCCTGCAGGTGCCCATGCAGGCATACAAGGAGATCGTTCACTGTTGCGAGGAGCAGGTCTTGACTCTGGCCACCGAGCAGACGTATGCTGTAGAGGGAGAGACGCCCATCAACCGCCTGTCCCTGCTGCTCTCTGGCCGGTAAGCCACCCTGTCACTGCCCACGCTTCTTGCTTCCCAGTAAGTCCCTTTCCACTTCGTGTTCCCTTTCATTAAGGGAAGGATGTGACACGTCAAACAAACCAAAATAGATTTTTCTAAGCATGGGTTTGCTTCCTCTTTCTTAACATTTTCCCAGAGAAAGCTAGATCATGAGGTATCTTCTTGGTTGGCAGGAAAGATTGTGTGTGCACTTGCTCCTAGGAGGTGTCGGATGAGTACTTCTTGAGCCTGGGTCTGAAATGACCACACACACACACACACACACACACACACACACAAAGGCCTAAACTGCAGCAATATCTTTGTAAATTTTGGAAAACTGAATATTTCAATAAGATTAATTTGTTCTTCCCATGTCCATTCAACATTTGCCAAGTGCCAACTATGTGCAGGGAACAATGCCCAAACAGAGAGGTTTTCCTCTATTCCAATAGCCCCTGTTTCCTGCCAGGGTATCAAGGATATTGAGGATACCCTGAACAGAGTCTGGAAAAGCCATTCCAAACACACCCAGGTATGGAGAGGGGGTACCCCTTGCCCACTTATTCATTCCCAATAGTTCTAGTGAGTTTCTTATAGGCCAGGAAGCTGACTTGTAAAACTGAGCACCAGACAGTGAGGAGAGAGTCGGATACATGCAGGTTTCATTGAGGATTTGGTGGAGACACGTGGCTGACTCCATTTAAGATGGCTGACAATCAGACATGAGGAGAAATGGTCTTAGTTAGGGTCGGTGTATGGAGTGCTGGCCATTGGCCAGTGGCTTCTGAACAAATACACGGGGGACTGTGCTGCACTTTCGGTAGGCAACTGTGGAGTGTTTGAAATATTGCCTTTGTGGGACTTGATGTGCGGCTAAGCAGCAAACCTGTTGTTCTGGGGCTGGCTCTGTGGAAAGCCACTAAAGTATGTAAAAAGGCTTTGTCTTCAATTTCCTCCCCAGCTTCCTTGAGACTAAGAGAATGTGGTAGAAAAGATAGGATAGTAATCAGAAGGCTCTAACCCAAGGAAAGAGGGAGAATGAAACCAGATAAGACTGCCAATCACACATTGGAAAAATAGAGTTTGATGATGATGGTACTATAACTACTAGTAGCAATAATATCTATTAATGTTTAGAATGCAAAGTGATATATATAAATTTGTTTGGACTCAGAGGTTCTGGGTTGAAAGAGCTCTGTGGGGAGAAATTTTATTATGAGTGAACTAAAGTATAAACAAATGCAATGATTTGTAAACACATGCTTAAATACCAATATATTATGATTGTTGCCAAAATGTTTGCCACCTACAGTTCACGCCTAAAATAAAGACAGTTTTTTTAGGAGATGTGCTCATTCATGAGATCCATGCTTTTTGCTTGCTCCTCGTGGCTCCTCTCTGTTCAAAGGATGGAATTGAGATTGGGGGAGAAATGCCCACTTGTGTGGTGCTCACTTATGGAAACATGTTATGATTATTGAATGGTTCAAGGATCTTTACTATGTTGGATGACCATGAACTTGTCTAAGGCTACTTCCCTGTGAAGGGGTGAGCAGGGCTTGCTCCCTCAGCATGGCTCTTCCTAGTTTACTTAGCATCAAAAACCCACATCAGAAATGAGAACATGTTGATTTTTATGTCTTGCTTTTCAAGGTTTGGAGTAAGAGTTTTGTGTTGTTATCTTTTCATGTCACCCCATCTCAGTTTCACTAAGTTGGAGCTGGGGGAGGAGGCTTCCAGTCTATGAGCAGGCTCAGGTTTTCAGAGAAAATCCCGTACCTTTGCCTGGTCATGGTGAGGCACCAACACCTCCGAGCAGCAGGCAGAAGCTCGGTGCTTCTTGTGCTGCTCTCCCCACCCACAGACAGACATTCATCTGGAAACCATTGCTGAAACCTTAGACATCCTTTTTGTTTTATTTTAATAAAGGCAAGGAGTCCCTTTCAAGACTCAGCAAATGACTTCCTCAAAGGGCATCACCCTGTGGAGCTGTGGGAGAGTCTCTCTCACGTACTATTCAAAGCACCAGTCCCAACATGCACAGCCTTCTGAGCAGGCAACTAGCTGTCTAAGCTATTCACATAGGAGGACATTACTTGTCTGTCCAGGAGATCAAATGATAGAGGATACAGTAGCCCTAACCAGCTTGCTCGGTGGTTAGAGTGTCGGCCCATGGACTGGAGGGTTGCAGGTTCGATTCCAGTCAAGGGCACATACCTCAGTTGCAGGCTCCATCCCTGGCCTCAACAGGGCACCTTAGAAGGCAACCAATGTGTCTCTCTCACATAGATGTTTCTCTCCCTGTGTTTCTCCTCCTCCCTTCCACTCTCTCTAAAAATCAATGGCTGGTGGGGAGGGAATAAAAAGTATCCTTGGGTGAGGATTAACAAAATAAAAAAGGATACAGTATACCAATTTCAGTGGCTTCAGGGAGTCAGATTCGTGAGTGTTGCTCACAGTCTGAAGTGGTGCTCCCTGGTGGCTTGCATGCGTGGCAAGGCTCCTTGCTTCAGGAGACGGTGCAAGGATCTGATGTAGGCTTCAGGAGCCTCCTTCTCTCCTGTTGTCTCTTCCTTTGTTTGAGAAGCTTTTCCTTGAGATTTTGGTCCCCTTTTATGATGACACAAGTAAGTTCATTTGTTCCATCATTCCTTCTTTCCTCCTTCTATTCCATCCTTCCAAAATCCTCTCCCTTCCCCCCCTCCAAAAAAAAAAAAAAAAAAAAAAGATTTAAAAGTGCTAGGACCTAGGGATCCAGTGTTAAAATATGAAAAATGTTGTCCTTGTGCTCATGGAGCTTACAATCTATCAAGAAAGTCAATAATTCATATTCAACATAACGATGAATGATATACATAAAATGTCCAAGGAGACATGCAAAATGCAATCAGAGTGTGTAACAGGCAGATCTAACTTTTCTGGGGAAGTCCAGCAAGACTTCCTGGAAGGTGTGTTTAAGCTGAGACCTGAGAAGAAGATGGGGATTAGGAAGAAGTCCATCTCTAGGGGGAACCGAATATGTGAAGACATATTCTATTCCAATAGCACAACATTGACCTGCAGCCAGTTATTTATATGCCTGTGATTTCCACTAAATCATGAAATCCTTAGAGGCAAGGAGCAGATCATACCCACCTGTCACTTCCAGAAGCGTGTTTTGTCAATAAAGCTCCAGAAATGATGGAACAGTAGCTTCTTCCAAATTGACAGGGTGAACCTTAAAGATCTTGTGTGTGTGTGTGTGTGTGTGTGTGTTTCTGGTAAGGGTTTTTGTTTGTTTAACACATCTGAAAAGAATGCATATACAAAGAACTGAGACCTGAGAAGCATTAGTTCAACACTAATGAATCTACAAGAATGAGGACTTGGGGAAGGTGGAGATTACCTAAACGTTTTTAAACATTGGAAACTGCAACCAAAAGAAATTGATAAAGTCCCTATTAACACTTATGCAGTGTCTTCAGAAGACGCTCTCCATGGTTTTTATTAAACTAGGGAGCCTCAAATGGCTGCTCTTGGGTTCCTCATGCAAAACAGAAATAAGGGATTTCCCCTAGTTGGTCCCCATGTTCTTAAATACTCTCTCCATCCCCCACTCCACCCTAGCTTCTTAACGAATCGGTCTCCATCCTCATAACTTGAAAGAGGATGTGAATTACCCTGGCCAAGTGACTCAGTTAGTTGAAGCATCGTCCCATACACCTAAGGGTTGTGGGTTTGATTCCTGATCAAGGCACATACCTAGGTTGTGGGTACAATACTTG
This sequence comes from Murina feae, assembly GCA_004026665.1. Classification (NCBI taxonomy): domain Eukaryota; kingdom Metazoa; phylum Chordata; class Mammalia; order Chiroptera; family Vespertilionidae; genus Murina; species Murina feae. Next base: position 6,333 of record PVJC01051905.1, read on the forward strand.
GTTGGGGTGTGTACCGGAGACAAGTGATTAATGTTTCTCTTTCACATCGATCTTTCTCTTTCTCTCCCCTCCCCCACCTCTCTCTTTCAAATTAATAAGCATATCCTCAGGTAAGGATAAAACATTTTTAAAAAGAAAGAGAGAGAATGTGAATCATTCCACAGACATATCTCTCCTAGCACCACCCCTCATATATACCAGGTCTTCAGCTGTGTTTAGGATCATTATGTCATACACTATTAAGCTGCATGTCTATGCTAGGCAACCTAATAAGACAATGACTGACAGGGGAAAATGTTTTTTATGTACTCAATCCATTTGGTGTATTTCAAAAGGTGCAATGCTTTTCATTTATCAGCAAAAGAAGTTAGAAGTTAACTTTTAAAAATCATCAAATGGCTAACAAATTTCCTTGAAAGTCACAGTCACATATATAGTGCATTCTGGGAAAGAGAAGGGGCAAGACAGGCTCCACCCACTCCTGAGTTTCCTCAGATACTGGGACCTACTCAAGGGTGGAGAGAAGAGGCGACTTTCCAGGAGCATGCTATTAAGTGAGGCATTTACTATACTCCTTCCTAAGAGCACCAGGTGAGGAGCACGTTTTCTAAACTAGATGTAGGAAGTGGAATATGGAATCACTCCATGCTCCCCCCGCCCCCCTTAAGGACTGCCCAAAGGATAATGAAGTTTTAAAAATGACTAAATAAAACAACTCCACCCAAAAACAAAACAAAACAAAACAAAACTCCCAGATTACTCTCCAAGTGGAACCAGGGAGCAGCCTCAACAACCGGAAGTGTTCTGTCCCGCGTCCTCACAGGCATGCCTTGCTTTAAACAACAAAATTGTTTTGAAACAAAACAAATACTAGCACCGACCACTTTTCTGACAATGCACAATTACTCAAAACTAACTAGTACTGAGGGGCTGGGGGGAAAGGCCCTGCCTATGGGCCTTGTCTCACACGAGGCCATGTGGGTGAGTGCAGGGCATTTGTTATTATTGCAAAGATGAACTTTTCATTTGTAGTTCTTGGTTTGATTTAAACATTTGCTTTTAGTATGATGCTAAGAGCAGCTGTGCAGAAAGGGTGCTGGAGAGATATTCATAGTAGCACAGGCTTCCGTTCTGGAGGCTCTGGGGCACTCGTAATAATACTGTCACCTGCCAGCTTTTGGGCAGTCTCTGGGGTGATAGTCTTTTTTTTTTTTTTAATTGTTGACAGTATTACAGATGTCTCCCATTTTCTCCCTTTTTGCCCCCCTCCACTCAGCCCTTGCCCCACCCCAGACCTTCCCATGCTATTTGTTGTCTGTGTCCATGGGTTATGCATGTACAATGAAGTGAATTATTTATGCAAATAATAATAATAATAAAACCTTGAGAATATTTGCTTAGGAAGTTTTCAATATTCAGTATTTTTGGAGGTGTCAGTGAAGTACTGATGAGGTGGTCATAATAATCTGGCCACTCAGTGTATATGTTCTTTAGTTGATCACTTCCTGTCCTCCCACCCCACCCCCACTGTAACCTGTCAGAATCCTCTTGCCCTGCGGTAGCAAAAAGTCCAAGATGCCTCTCGATCGACCTTAACTATGACCGCATGGGTGTCAGAAGCAGTCAGTAGACACTCAAATGGAAATTGGTTGTGTAGGTTACCAGGAGACGGGTTTTCCCAATGGGACCATCGCCCACCACAGTGCACTTAACCATCTGCATTGCTGAACAGTGTTCCATCCACTTTATTTTTTTTTAAATATATATTTTATTGATACTTTACAGAGAGGAAGGGAGAGGGACAGAGAGTTAGAAACATCGATGAGAGAGAAACATTGATCAGCTGCCTCCTGCACACTCCCCACTGGGGATGTGCCTGCAACCAAGGTACATGCCCTTGACCGGAATCGAACCTGGGACCCTTGAGTCTGCAGGCCAATGCTCTATCCACTGAGCCAAACCGGTCAGGGCTTCATCCACTTTAAATAAAAAGACCCTACGAGGACCTCAGCTTCTCCCTAGAGATCTTCTTATTGCTCCCTATGCCTGATAGAGACACCTCCTTTCTTGGTATAACTCACTTTAGAAGAAAGGTTGAAGCTAAAACTGTGTGTTTTTCTGGGGGGAAGAGGAAAAATCCATACTAGATTCTAATCATTTTCCAGTTTTTAATGTCTCATTTAGACTTTGAAGAGGGTTTGGGGAGCCATTCCCACGCAGTGTCTTCTCTCCCTTTGCCAGGGTTCGTGTGAGCCAGGATGGGCAGTTTCTGCACTACATCTTTCCTTACCAGTTCATGGACTCTCCTGAGTGGGAATCACTGCCGCCCTCCGAGGAGGGCGTGTTCCAGGTAATAGGGAGCCCATGCAGTACCACCCCGCTCATCCCACTGTAACTCAGCAATTACCCTCATCTTTCCCCTCTGACATCTGTCCTTGGAAGCACCGCCAATGTGATGTGAGGGGTGGAGCACTATCCTCCTGTGGGAAGAATACCTGGGCCCCTGGAAGAGGTGGGGGGGGGGGAGTGAGGGGATGGGATAGGGAGATACTGACCCCCAATAGGTGGGCCATGTCACTGCTGTGCCTAAATCCTTCCAGAAGGCTCCAGTAGCCACAATATCAGAACCCACACTTCTTAGAGAGTAACTTAAGACCTTTGGTGGTATCCAACCGTATCTCAGCCCCTCCCCCTCCCACTCCCCCAGCCATACTGAACTAAACACAGCCACTGTCTAGTCATGGACATGCCTTGGCCCCTACTGCCCCTTCTCCCTGAAATGCATGTCCCCATGCAGATGAGGCTGTGGCATCTCACTTCCTATGAAGCCGCCCAGCTTGACCTCACCAGCTTCCATCCCCACAGCCTACTGTTCCTGTCCATGTGCCTTCTGTTCCTTCTCCTGAGGCTGCCTGGTGCACATACCACTCTCTGTTCTAAGGGTCTGCTTTCCTTTCTGTCTTCTGCACAGTGAACTCTTTGAGGTAGAAATCTGGGCTTCTCCTTCTCTCTACCTCCAGGCTCTAAAGGACAGTACCATGAACACAGTAGGTGTTCAATAAACGCTGGCTGCACTGGCTTGGCAGTGGGCAGTTGGTGTCTCCGAGGACTGCAAAGGGCATTCACATGCACACTCCAAGGTGGGGACCTGACCACTTGCTGCCAATCCTCAGACTTCAATTACCTTCTTTGAATTCGCGTTACTAAATGGCTAATCTATGGCAGGCACTACATATTATTTTGCCTTATTGATTATCACAACAACCCTCTGGGCTAGATGTTATCATTACCCCTATTTTAGAGATGAGGAAACTGAGGCGCAAAACATCAAGTAATTTGACAAAGGTAATCTAGAAAGTAGCAAAGCCAAGCTGCCTGGCTCTACTATTTCTCTCTCTCTCTCTTTTTTTTAAATGGGAGGGTCACCAGGAGAGTCAAGTTTTCACACACACACACACACACACACACACACACACACACACTCACTCCTGTTACAGGGACTCCCCTGACCAGTTTGCCAGGACTAGGTTCCATGTGTCTCCTACCACTTCTATCAGGGAGTCTCTTAGGCTGGCATCTGACCCAACCCCATAATAAATACATGCCAGTCAGTGCCACCTGGCTGGGTCTACTTCCGTCCCACCCTGAGGACAGAGCCTGAGAGGCAAACCTGATACCACTGCCAGGACCACCAGCCTTAGACCTTCTTTGGTCAGTTCCTTCCCCATCACACACACACACACACACACACACACACACACACACACACACACACTCCAACCAGCCCAGCATTCTCCCTTGAGAACTCCCTACAGGGCTATAGCACCTCTAGGAGGGCTGAGTAAGGTCCTGAGCCAGCAGGACTAGGCTCTGTCTCTGACAGTGACACTGAGGAACAGGTGGTGGATAAGCTGAGTGTCCTCCCCTAAGTTATGCTTGAAAGGAAGGGCTATAACCCCAGGTGACCTTGCAGTCTGGAATGTAGGTACCATCATCTTCTTCCCATTTATATTTTTAGCGTGCACCTCATTGGGGAGAAATGAGATGCACACATTTGCTGTGTAAAGTCCCATTTCCTCTTTGCAAGTGTCAAGTGTTGTCCCGAATTCGTTTATTTTGTCCTTTTGCAATTGCATAAGCTTTATTGACTAAGGCAATCCACAGTGACTGGATGAATCATAATTCTTATCGTGTTTGCCACAAGTGAATCAACATTTCATCACACCTGTCAGTTTTACCAGACCCAGGGCCTCTTTGAATATGTTATCTCATTTAATTCATTCAACCAAACTCTGAGGTGAGAATTAAATAAACGGTTTGTCCAACTTACAGACATAGTTAATAAGCAGGTTTCCTGAAGACGTTTGGGGAAGGATTCTATACAGGATATGAGAAAGTGGTATACAAGAGGAGAAGTCTTCACCTGCTTCATTCACTCACTTCAGTGATATGCATCCTCATCATATACCAGGCATTGTGAAAGGTGCTTAGAATATGTCAGTGAACACGACAGATGAAGGTACCTGCCTTCATGCAATTTATATTGTAGCAGGGGAGAAAAAATAAGCCATAGGCATAATGAATAAGTAAATTATGTAGTATGTTAAAAACTCATAACTGCTATTTTTAAAAAAATAGTGTAAGGAAGATATAGTTGCAATTTTAAGTAGGGTCATGGAAATCTTTGTTGAGCAGGTGACATCTAAGCAAAGACCTGAGAAAGTGTGAGCTCTGTTTATATCTGGGAGGAGATCATATCAGAGAGAGGGAAGAGCCAGTGCCCAGGCCAGTGGTGGGAGGGGCTGGCATGTTGGAGTTACAGAAAGGAGGCCAGTGCTGCTGGGACAGAGAGAGGGAGGGGAGAAGATTGCAGGAGAGGAGGTCAGAGAGGCGATGAGGAGCCACATCATGTAGGTCCAGAGCGTATATTTCCTAGATAGAGCCAAACGGATTGCCTAGCATTGGAAGCAGAGTGTGAGAGAAAGAG
>PVJC01051906.1:0-11318 GCA_004026665.1 Murina feae
GGCATGACCCCGAGGGGGTACCCCCCTCAAGCCCCCGCCACTGAGCCTCTGAGGTCATGGGGCCCAATTGCTCTATTCCCAGGCCTCACAGGGTAGGGCCGGGCTGCCGGCTCCCGGCCTTGCGGCTGCTCACCACCCTCTGGAACCACCGCAAGCACGATTGCTCTATTGCCAGCCCCAGCCTGATGGCCGGGCAGGCTCCCACCCGAGGCCGCCCAGAACCAACCACTGGCGCGATCTCTCTATTCCCAGCCCCATCTCTCTATTGCCAGCCCTGGCCGCAGAACCGGGGGCCTGGACGGCCTCCCGGCCCTGCATCCGCCCGCCACTGCCCGGAACCCACCGCTGGTGCAATCGCTTTGTTGCCTGCGCCGGCTGCAGGGTCGGGGGCCTGGGCGGCCGCCTGGCCCTGCAGCCGCCCGCCACTGCCCGGACCTACCGCCGGAGCACGCGAGGGCGGAAGCCAGGCCTCCGCCCTCGCGTGCCCTGGCGCAATCGCTCCGTTGCCAGCCCTGGCTGCAGGGCCGGGGGGACCTGGGTGGCCACCCGGCCCCCCCGGCCCTGCAGCTGACCGCCACTGCCCGGAACCGACCGCTGGAGCATGCGAGCCCCGGCGCGATTGCTCCGTTGCCACAGGGCCGGGGGCCTGGGCGGCCGCCCGGCCCTGCAGACACCTGCCACTGCCCCGAACCGACAGCCGGAGCTTGCGCCAGCCCAGGCCTCCGCCATCTTGGCTGGGCTAATTTGCATACCATTGTTATGATTGGCTGTTGGGCGTCCCGAAGAAATGGTTAATTTTACTATTTCGCTTTTATTAGTTTAGATCTTTATTCAGATTATTAACAGTTGTTCCTCTTTTTTCCCCCCATAGCTCCCCTCCACCCGGTTCCCACCCCACCCTCTGCCCTTACCCTCCCCCCCACTGTCCTCATCCATAGGTGTACAATTTTTGTCCAGTCTCTTCCCAAACCCTTCTCCCCCCAAGAATTGTCAGTCCACTCCTTTCTATGCCCCTGATTCTATTATATTCACCAGTTTATTCTGTTCATCAGATTTTTTATTCACTTGATTTTTAGATTCACTTGTTGATAGATATGTATTTGTTGTTCATAAGTTTTATTTTTACCTTTTCTTCTTTCTCTTAAAGAATACCTTTCAGCATTTCATATAATACTGGTTTGATGGTAATTAACTTTTTTAGCTTTTTCTTATCTGTGAAGCTCTTTATCTGACCTTCAATTCTAAATAATATCTTTGCTGGGTAAAGTAATCTTGGTTGTACGTTCTTGCTATTCATCACTTTGAATATTTCTTGCCACTCCCTTATGGCCTGCATAGTTTCTGTTGAGAAATCACCTGACAATCATATGGGTACTCCCTTGTAGGTAACTGACTGTTTTTCTCTCCCTGCTTTTAATATTCTCTCTTTGTCTTTTGTTCTTGGCATTTTAATTATGATGTGTCTTGGTGTGGTCCTCCTTGGATTCCTTTTGTTTAAAGTTCTCTGTGCTTCCTGGACTTGTAAGTCTATTTCTTTTACCAGGTAGGGGAAGTTCTCTGTCATTATTTCTTCAAATAGGTTTTCAATATCTTGCTCTCTCTCTTCTTCTGGCACACCCATAATTCAGATGTTGGTATGCTTGAAGTTGTCCCAGAGGCCTCTTACACTATCTTCATATTTTTGGATTCTTTTTTCTTTTTGTTTTTCCGGTTGGGTGTTTTTTGCTTTTTCATATTTCAAATCTTTGACTTGATTCTTAATCTACTATTGGATCTAGTCTGCTGTTGGATCTCTGTATATTATTCTTAATTTTAGTCAGTGTATGCTTAATTTCTAGTTGGTCCTTTTTCATATCCTCAAGGGTCTCTCACTAAATTTATCGGCAGATTCTAGAAAATTCTTGAAAAACCTTATAACCATGATTTTGAACTCTATGTCCAGTAGTTTGCTTTCCTTCATTTCTTTTATTTGTGATCTGTTTCTTTGTCTCCACATTTTGGCTGCTTTCCTGTGTTGATAGTGTGGCTTTCTGTGCTAGGTGTCCTATAGGGCCCAGTGGCTCAGCCTCCCCAATTACCAGAGGTGGACACTCTTGGTGCACTCCTTTGTGGGCTTTGTGCACAGTCTTGTAGTTAAGCCTTGACTGTTGTAGGTATCACTGGGAGGAATTGACCTCCAGGCCAATTGGCTATGAGAATCAGCTGTGTCTACGGTGGGAGAACTTGTGTGCTAGAGACACCCTTATGGGGCAAGACTTGCTTCAGTGGGACTTTGGTGCTCACTGAGTCTGTCCCCTGAGTGTGTCCCTTATGGATTGAGGATTTGTAATCTGGATGGTCCCACTCTGACCACTGGATACACTGGCTCTTGGATATCTAAGGAGATGCTAATTTAGCCTTTGCCTGAGGCTACCCAGCAGGAGCTGTAGAGAGATCTGCAGATTCCTCTTCTTTGTTTGGGGTTTGGAGGTGCCCAGATGAGACCCAGCTGTGAAGCAATGCAAGCTGCTTTGGGGCCTTGGGCCTTCTTTTGGATGTTCTGGGTCTCTCTGACCCAGCTGCAGTTTGTTAGGTAATTTTAGATTGCAAAGGGCCAGGCCATTCATGTGCAAAAGGCTCTTGGCACAACTTGGGTGGGGCAGGGTCTCAGGGAATCAACAAGGTGGAGCACACAGCAATGGCTGATCCTTAGCCCCGTCCTAAGAGGCCCTGTGTCTCAGTTTCCTGAGGTAATTGCTGCAAGCACCTCTGAGAGAAAGCCAACCTTGAGTTCCTCCCGATGCCAGACAGTCCAGTTTCTCCCCATATGAGTTTGGGTCTCCAGAGACTCGCCCAGAACTGGAGTTCAGAGTAGTTGGGAGCTTGTGTCTCCCTCCCGATTGAAAAAGACAACTGCATCCTCAGTTACGAGCCCTTTCCTCTCGTGCTTCTGTACCTCTGCACTTTACTTCCACACCTCCTCAGTGGAGTCTCAGTGTGCTTTTCTCTTTCCTTCTAGTTGTAGAATTTCCACTCAGTCAGCCTTCCTGTGGTTCTGGATGATGTCTCTGTTGTCTTTTAGGTATAGTTTTGAAGTGGTTGTGCAAGGCAGCAATTTCAAGTGTTTACCTATGCTGCCATCTTGGTTTCTTAGATATGTTTTAACGAAAGTTATTTTTTATTATGTTTGTTTTTAAAATTGAAAATATTTGTAATATCCTTAACTTTTATTAATATATATTTCTAACTTAAAAGTAATTCTGTTATCTTGGTATTAAAAAAGAAATACACATATCCAACTTCTCCATAATCCTACTCTTAGAATTAGTTGCCAGACATTTTCTATGAACATGCAATCATGTTTCCCGTTTCTGCATATAGTCATATATGTGGATAAATACTCCTGAGTTCATACCAGTGGAATTATGCTTTACCTGCTAGCTTTTTCCTGTGGACACATTCTGTTCATCTCATTCTTTTTAATGGCTGCACAGTATTCCATTGTATGGATATGCTATAATTTATTTACTCAGACTGTTGATGAATATTTAGATTGTTACCAGGGTTTTGATAAAATATGTACTTCTAAAAATTTTTAGAAGTAGAATTGGTCGGTCCACAGGTATGCATGTTAAATATTTGCTATCTTGTCAATTTTTTTCCAAAAAGGTTTTTTACAAATTTGCAGTCTTGTTTTTTCATATTAGATGTAATTTTTTAAGGTATATATCTTCTGGACATTCTTTTAGTTTTTGTGAATCATTTAATACTACACTGGAATTTTTCAGGAGATAATGTATGAATTCCAATCTCTTGAGGACCAATATTAAAGCAATTTATTGGATGGAACAGACTAAAGGTCAAGGTGCTTTGTTTTATTTTCTGAGCTTGGCCAAACTATTATTCTCAAGCTCAGTACAAGCCAGTGATTACCCTGGAAGCCTTTTTGATTTTCCAGTAGGCTTTCTCTTGACATCTATATTTGGGCTTCTGGGTGAATGTGAGAAGTAGAGATAGAAAAGTTGAAGACTGCACTTTTCCAGTCTGTGCCATAGATGGTAACATAACCCTAACACCCCTGATTTGCTCTTAACCATTGGTACTTTGGTGAAAGAGGATCTACGCCAAGCAAGAGCCTATTGTAAATATTTGAGTTGTATGCAGTAGTCATCTACTAAGGGACATCTTCTACCATTCTTTTCTCCTTTCTCTTTAACAAGAAATAATTTTGCATGATCTTTCAGCTACAGAGCGTAGCCAACTGCCCCTCCTCTGGGTGGGTAGATCAGCCTCTCCAGGCAGTACTTTGAAGTCTGTGAAATACATTGGTAATTTAGGCTGACACACTTGGCAGACCCGTCTAAAAAGCAGAATTGTTTGATGGCATGACACAAGAGGTCTGTTAACTCAGTTATAAAGAACTGAGTCAGTTATAAAGAACTGAGTCATTTGCAACAAACCCTAATTTTGGCATGAAATTTAAATGGCTCTTGTTTTGTGGCATGCAGTCAGTGAGCTCTGTGATGTAGCATGGTCCCAGGGTGTAGAATCCTAGGGAATGGGGAGTGTACTACACCTCGTAGTTCTCCAGGGAGAAGTGGGAGGAATGGAGGATGTGGTTATTTTTCTTTTTTTCAGTTCAGCCGCAGTAGGACTATCTTAGCAAGATGTGAGGAAGCCAGTCTAGGGGGAGTAGGAGCTCTTAGGAAATGTGGAGCACCAGCCAGTCATTGGTGGGGGTTGGGAGGGGCTGCCTAAATAAAGAGTTTAATTTAATTCTTATGGTGGTTAATAAGCACAATGTCCTAAAAGTCAGTGGCCTTTCTTAAAAAATATTGCAAAGGTGAATCTAAAAAAATCTATAACTCATTAGTGTGTGTGTGTGTGTGTGTGTGTGTGTGCACGTGCGCAAAATGTGTGCGCTATAAACACCCCGAAACTTCTCTTGGAGTATAATTTTTAAAAAGTCCTATATTTTTTATTGTAATTTTATTATTCTGATCATCAAAATCACCTAATTTGTTTTTTTTAATATTCTAATTCTTTAAACCAGATGTTGTTCCTCTTATCTTTAGGTAAGTTTTGCATAATTTGATGATCAGGGAAGAAGTATCCCAAGGCAAAGGTTACTAAAACAAAGCTTCCAGTTTATGTTGCTAAACTCTCCGAGTGGTGGCATTACTGCTGGGCTGTTCTCTCACAGTAAAATGGAACAACAAAGTAGTTTGAATACGTGTCTGTGTGTTAAAGTGGAAGCATGTGACACTAACAAATGGGTACCACATGGCAAGAGATGCCCAGGAGCAACTCAGTGTTATGAAAGGGATAATTTAGTTCTGTTTCGTTTCATTTTTCCCCTTCAGAATGGAGAACGGAATGGAAAGAGGGAGAGATTGAAATTTCCTACAGAGGAATCAGACCCCTCAGTTTATGCACACAGTTTATTGAGGTTTTATAGCTGCCTGATTTTAATATTAATCTGTATTCTTACACCTTCAAGTAAAGCTTTTAGATACCAAATGTCTTTATCTTTGCAAATGGAAATGATAGCTTACTCACTTTCCTGCATCAGCTGATTCTTGTGGCTTGTTGTCTGGTCTTGGCCTTGTTAAATAGTTACTTGTATGTGCTTACCTCCCTTTCCAGGTTTTATTCGTTTATTCAGAAAATGATTGTTAGGGTTTAGTTTGTGCAGGCCCTGTGCTGGCTCTGACTGTTATCCTCCAGGGATATCACAGAAGAGTGCCTTGAACATGGTAGGTACTGAGAAATGTTACATGGCAAGAACAGTTATTTCTCCACATGTGGTCAGTCAGTGTTTAACTTAGAATACACTTTCCATGAGGGACAATATTGTGGATAGCTAGAAACTTTAGTTAACTAACTTCTAAAAATAGTTTACTCCAGTTGCTTACCTAGAATTTTTAGAAAACTTTAGAACAAACACCTGTTCGTCATATAAAAAGCATTTCAAGAATGGCTATCTTTGACTATATTAGGTAGCTATATAACCATATATAAGTTTGCCCTTATGTTATTTGTTGTCATTCAAATGCGTTAGAGATTGCCCCTTTCCCACTCCCCCCTCCCCCCTCCCTCCTCCCTCCTCCCTCCTCCCTCCTCTCCTCCACTCTTTAGAAATCAGTGGAAAAAATATCCTTGGGTGAGGATTCATACAAAAAACACAAACAACAACAAAAATCAAATAAACTCATGTTATATGTAGCCTTTTGAGACTGACCTCTATCATAGCACCCTTGAAATTAATCTAAATTGTCAACTCTTATCAATAGGTTTGTTCCTTTTTCTTGATGAGTAGTATTCCATTGTATGAATGAACCACAATTATTTATCCAGTTACCCATCAGGGTTCATTTGGACTATTGCAAGTAAACGATATTACCTTTTTAAAAATATAACCACTTTTTAAAAAATAAATTTTATTGACTTTTACAGAAAGGAAGGGAGAGGGATAGAGAGTTAGAAACATTGATGAAAGAGAAACATCAATCAGCTGTCCCTCCCGCAGACCCTCCACTGGAGATGTGCCCACAACCAAGGTACACGCCCCTGACCAGAATCAAACCTGGGACCCTTCAGTCTGCAGGCCCATCAATGCTCTATTCACTGAGCCAAACCAGTCAGGGCAAAATATAACTAGTTTTAAGTTCAGTATTTTAAAGTAGAATAACATATACTAATCAAGGAAAATAATGGAAAAATAGATGAAACTTGAAAAAATGATCTCTGGCCCTGACTGGTTTGGCTCAGTGGATAGAACGTCGGTCTGCGGACTGAAAGGTCCCAGGTTCGATTCCAGTCAAGGCCATGTACCTTGGTTGTGGGCACATCCCCAATGGGAGATGTGCAGGGGGCAGCTGATTGATGTTTCTCTCTCATTGATGTTTCTAACTCTCTATCACTCTCCGTTCCTTTCTGTAAAAAAATCAATAAAATATATTTTTAAAAAAATTTATCTCTGCCCAAATATAACCTCTGTTAACATGTAAGGCATTTATTTGTTTTATCTTTTTCCTGTGCATGGAGTTTTTTGGCTTATGGTTATATTTACATAGTTGTAATTCTTTATTGCTTTTTTCCTGTTTTAATTGTAGAAAGTGTATATAACATAGTTCAAATGGAATATTGCCACGATCTTAAGCTTCTTTAAGACCCTCCCCATCATATCACTTTCCCTTTCCCTACAGTAATCACTGTCCTAACTTTTGAGACAGATTCCCTTCTTTGCATCATAGTTTTCTAGAATCCACTGATAAACTTAGTGATATTATAAAGAGATCCAACATCAGACTAGAGGTTTGCAATAATCAAGTCAAAGATTTGAAACATGAAAAAGAAAAAAGCACCCAACTGGAAGAGAAACAAGTAAAAAGAATCCAGAAGTGTGAAGATAGTGTAAGGAGCATCTGGAACAATTTTAAGCGTACCAACATCAGAATTATAGGGGTACCAGAAGAAGAGAGAAAACAAGAGATTGAAAACCTATTTGAAGAAATAATGACAGAGAACTTCCCCCACCTGGTGAAAGAAATAGACTTACAAGCCCAGGAAGCGCAGAGGACCCCAAACAAAAGGAATCTAAGAAGGATCACACCAAGACACATCATAATTAAAATGTCAAGGGCAAAAGACAAAGAGAGAATATTAAAAGCAGCAAGAGAAAAACAGTTAGTTACCTACAAGGGAGTACCCATATGACTGTCAGCTGATTTCTCAACAGAAACCATGCAGGCCAGAAGGGAGTGGCAAGAAATATTCAAAGTGATGAATAGCAAGAACCTACAACCAAGATTACTCTGCCCAGCAAAGCTATCATTCAGAATTGAAGGTCGTATAAAGAGCTTCACAGACAAGAAAAAGCTAAAGGAGTACATCACTACCAAACCAGGATTATTTGAAATGCTGAAGGGCATTCTTTAAGAAGAGGAAGAAGAAGAAAAAGGTAAAAATAAAAAGTATGAACAACAAAGTGACAACAAATACATATCTATCAACAAGTGAATATAACAAGTAAATAGAAATATCTGATGAATAGAAGAAACTGTTGAATAGAATATAAGTGAGTGCATAGAAAGGGAATGGACTGACAATTCTCAGCGGGGAGGGGACATGATGGGTATGGGAAGAGACTGGACAAAAATCTTACCTCTATGGATGAAGATGGTGGGGGTAAGGGCACGGGGTGGGGGGGACCAGGTAGAGGGGAGCTATGGGGGTTAAAAAAAAAGGAACATCTGTAATATCTGAACAATAAAGATTTAATTTAAAAAATCGTTTACAAAGAGTTTTACCAGTTTATACCACTGCGAAGCCTTACTGTTCCTGGCCAGCATTCAAGGTTTCTTATACTTTCCAAACCAAATCAAAACACCTCAGGAATTTTGGTGGTTAAAAACCATATTATTTTGCATTTGACGTTGAATGGTTGTCTGTTTACCAATAGATTTTCTTTTTTGTTTGCTGCCCAAGTTTGTGTTGGTGTAAATTAGATTCTTAAGTAATGGTCAATGTGACCTTGTTACTAATTCTTTTATTTTCTCAGATGTAGGTGCAAGAAACTACAGGCACCTTTGTGCTGTTTATTACAACAAGAATCCTGGGTTTGAGATAATCCACGGGCTACTGGACAGAATTATGCAGCTGCTTGATGTGCCTCCCGGTGAAAAGAAGAGGGGATATGTGATCAAAGCATCAGAAGGTAGGACAGATAGGCTGCTTGTAGTTGTGATAACATAATGAAGTGGCCATGCCTTATTTTTGATAGTTTTGTGTGTGTTTTTTGGCGGTGGAGATAGAGCATCATTTCAGTTATTTGTTAGTATTTTCTAGAAAGTACTCTTTTCTTTATATATATATATATGTATGTTTTTTTAATTACATGAAGTATTACAAAGATTAGTACATATATCTTTTTTTTCCCCTGCCCTTCCCCCAGCGATTTGTGTCCATTGGTTATGCTTAAATGCATGCATAAAAGTCCTTTGGTTGATCTATTACCCGCCCCCCAACCCTCCCTGTCCTTGTTGATGTAATTTGAAAGATTGTTTGATGCTGTTCTGCCTCTGTATCTATTAATAGTTCCTCATTTGTCATAGGGATTTCTAAGTTTAAATTTATCTAATGACAAATATGATTATATAAATGCGATTATCTTTTTATTATGGTTAAAGAAATTGAGACCTAAAGATGTGTCTTATTAAAATGAATCAGTATTAGTTCTTCATCTAAAATTTCATACACACATATACACATATGTAAGTCTTGAGCAAAATCTGTAAACACAAAGATTTGGTTGCTGGGGGTGTGTTTAGCCAAATCATTATTTCAAATTTATATTTTGTATGTAGTTTTTTCCTGCTAAGAAAAGATCTTCTAGGTATGAAAAAGTAGAGTAGAAAAAGGTTAAGAATGACTGTGTCCTACCAGTCTTGATTACTGAGTTGTATTCTGTTACTCTGGCATATGGTTTACCTTTTAATAATTAAAAATCCCTGGTGGCTTTACAGTTATAATTGAGCTAAGTCTGTTCACCAGAGATTCCTGCTAATGTCAATCAACTGGCAGTTATATCTCCTTTCTCTCTGTCCTTCTAATGAACACCATCCGTTTCCTTTTGTACGGTATTGTTTGGAGGTAGGGAGGAGTAGAATGGAACTTGATTCCCCTTGAGGAACTTAGCCCTGCTCATCATGAGAGAAATCTGGAAACTCATTTGATTGATCATCACATTGATTCTGAGGAGTTCTGTTGACATTGGCGTGTGACCTTGCTTATTATGCAGGTGGTAGTGCGTGCAGCATGCGGAGCCTCTGCTGTGCTCGCTTAGCTTCACATAGTTTTCATTTGCTGAGCCCCCCCCCCCCTTGCAATTAAAAGTGAGATATTCTGAGTTAATGATAGAATAAGGTCAGTTGTTGAGTGGAAACAAAGACAGAAGAACCTTTAAGTTTTTAGCAGATTCTAGAGCATCATGAAGGTCTCACAAGTGTGAGCTCAGAATGTTTTAGTGGCACTAGATCAGATTCTTAGAGCATATGTATGTGCTCTTTTCCGGCTTTTTCCCTTTTGTTTTTGTGGTTTGTTGCAAGCTAAATTATGTATGTTAAAATGCATTTATCCTTTCAAAAACCACGTCTGGGCAGGAAAAATTCTCCACATTTTTGTGTTTAGAACAGTTATGTGGTTCCTGGGCAAATCAGTGGCAAAAGCCTTTCTTACAGAAGGCAGTAGGCTTTGTGTGGGATTGGCTGGTGACTTGAGGGTGTATTTTTCTTTCCCCTTTAATTTGTTACCTATTTATATACAATTCTACAGAAAACTTCAACTTAACCTGAGACAAGATCTCTCAATTCTAGTTTTCATGCTGCTCAGAATTCATTTTGTGAAATGAAAAGTAACCTTGTAAGTAATGTGCACATAATCCTGTACCATATGTACCCACAGCAGCTAGTCAGATACCTTCTGTTACAGTAACACCTAATGATTATTGACGTGACCTGTAGGTCGTGACCTTTTTTCTCTCTCAGGACACCTGTGAAAGGTTTCAGACGCTAAAAACTTTGGGTGAAATTGTGATGTTTCCCTGGTTTTTAATGTAATATGAGCTTGGGAATATGTGCTAACACCTTGTTGAAGTAAAGGTGTTCCATTTATGATTTGATTTACAGAAAACGTTCTGGACTAGACTAAAGGGGATCTGCATGACATATCCAAGTTTAGTTATCACCAACAAAGACATTATTCTGTTAAGGCACCAGGTTTACTTGTAAAAGAAAAAGGTTTGTAAGTTTTTAAGCTTCCTGGCTTTATTCCTCTGTTTCCCTAGTTTTGTGTGTTTGAGAGATTTCAAATACAATTCAAAGATGGGATTAAAAAACAGCAGTAATCAGTACACAGTGGACACAGCCCTGTAGGAGGCACAGTGTTTATAAATTATGGTTTCTGCAGTTATCACATGAGTCACTTAGCTCTGTATTGTTTTTGAGTGTGTTTGTTACTCTTGCCCACTTTTTCTTAAATGTACAAAGCAAAGTTCTCATGATTTCTGTTCACCCTCTTTGGGGGGTGGTATGCTTTGGTTCTTATTTAACACTAGTGATCTGGTGCATGCATTCATGCACATTGGAAGGATTTTAATTAGAAGGTGGCCGGTGGGCGGGACTGGGAGAGATGGGCCAGACACACCCTGGAGCCAACCTGCCATGGTCCATACCCGGCGTCTGTGGGATGAATGGGGTCCCTCCGGCAGGTGAGGTCCCTCGCCCTGGCCTGTGGGGATCGGGCCAAAACCAGCTCTCAGGCATCCCCCAAGGGGTCCC
>PVJC01051907.1:0-11316 GCA_004026665.1 Murina feae
GCTGGGAACTTGTGGCTCTCTCCGTTTTGGAAAAGAACCGCGTCCCCTGGCGCCAGCCCTTCCCCGAGCCCCGTGCGTGCGCCTCCGTACCTCTGTACTTTGCTTCCGCCACTCCTCTGAGTCTCAGACTCTTTTCTAGTTGTAGGATTTTCACTCAGCCAGCCGTCCTGTGGGTGCGAGTGGTGTCCGTGTGTTCTTTTCGTGGTTTTTCTGAAATAGTTGTTCACAGCTGCATATACGGTGTCTACCCTATGCCGCCATCTTGTTTCTCCTCTGAATACAACACTTTTGAAAGGTATTTGCTTACAAAAGTAAATTAATTCATTTTCTTCTCAGCCATAAGTCAAATCTTTCTGAGAATCTTGCCCCCCCCTTTTTTTTTGCACTAACTATCCTATTCTTATTCAGCATTTCAGAGAAAATGGGCTTTGATATTAAAATGTCTATGCCTAGTGATGGCTAGTTTAAAAAATAAAACCAAAAAAAAAAGACCTTCCAGTTAGAGCCTCCTATGAAACAATTCAAAATTGTTCAGTTGCTGACTAACCTAAGAAATATTTGTTTTATATAATTCCTATTTCTATACAAGTAACTTATTTATTTTGATGTATAAACTATCAGAATAAGAACTGAGGCTTAAGGTGGTCATTTAAGGCCCTGTCTTTGAGCCTAGCAGGCCATGGGATGTAGGCATGATGCTGACCTTACAGGCATCTCTGTTAGTTATAACTGCTGAGAATCATATTCTTTATTCTCATTTAAATGCTTATTTCACGTATACCTTACACTTTCTTTCCCACACATTGTGCACAAATTTTACGTGGCTTCCTTTGAGACTGAAACACTATTTCCCCCAGAAAGACTATTGTTATAGAAATATATGCCATGGTTTAGTTTTTTAATAACAGTTCTCTAAACTATGTGTGTTTTTTTAAGGCAGTCATCTGCTGCAAAGTTTGTATGCTTTATATTTCATAGCCTGCATAGATAGGTTCAAGATTTCTTACATAAGAATTTATTGTTACTTCTTGTGTCCAACAACAACAAAATAACTGCACCCAGTGGAATTCAATATCTATTTCTCACTCATGGTGTGTAGACCTATTTTAAATTATGTTTTATTTTTTAAAAAATAACAAACCATATGATGACAAAATTAAAAACTGAGAGAAGAAGTAGATTAGCTATCTGGCAAAATAGATAAATAACAACTCATTCCATTGTCAAACTTTCTGTTAAATTTTTCAATTGAGAAAGAGTTTTTTATTTTTTAATCTCCACACAAGATATGCTTATTTGTTTTTATTTTTATTTTTATTTTTTGAGAGAAAGGGGTAGAGGGAGAGAGACAGAGAGAGAAATATTGATATGAGAGAGATCATCAATTGACTGCCTCCCACACGAGCCTCCTGAAACCTAGGTATTTGACCTGATCAGGAACCAAACCTGCAGTCTTTCAGTTTATGAGGGTATATGGGATGATGCTCCAACAAACTGAGCCACACTGGCCAGGTTGGGAAAGAGTTTTTATTCTAGTTTCTTAGCATTAGTGAGGAATGGAATTGCTTATTAATACCAAATAAATTTTAAAACCTAAAAGTAGTGTGGGAAACAAAATGACAGCTGAATAGGCAGACATGTCCTGTGCCTTCTCATGGAGCAGACAGAAGAAAAAACTAAATCAAATAACATCCACCCAGAATTGGTAAATTAAACACATCTGGTGAGACAATCTGTGGCCAGAAAGGACAGAGGATGCCTGGAGAATGTCGAGCTGTTTTTTGTGCCTTTCAGTCAATGTGGTAGAGAGTGAGCCACATAACCAGACACCTGAGAGGAGTGAAAATGGAGAGACAAAGAAACAGCTCCCATACAAAAGAATAGGAGGAATCACCAGAAAATGAAGTAAACGAAATGGAGGCAAGCAATTTGTCGGAGAAAGAATTCAGAGCAATGGTCATAAGGATGCTATAAAGGATGGAAAGCAAATTCAACAACATGGTAAGAACCAAAAGAAAATTAAGAACAAAGAAGAAATGAAGAATGACATTGCTGCAATAAAGAACACAATATAAAGCATCAACAGTAGACGATAAGAAGCTGAGGACTACATTAGTGAGCTAGAAGACAAGGTAGGAAAAAATACCCAAGGAGAGCAGCAACTGGAAAAAAAAACTTAAAAAGTGGGAGGAGAACTTTGGGACAACACAAAACAAAACATCTGCATAATAGGGATGGTAGAAGGAGAGAAAACTAAGCAAGGAATAGAAAACCTGTCTGAAGAAATAATGACTGAAAACCTCCCTGATATTGGGAAGAAAAAACTCACACAAGTCCAAGAAGCATGTAGAGTCCCAAATAAGATGAACCCAAAATGACCAACACCATAATAATTAAATTGGCAAACACCAACAACAAAGTAAGAATCTTAAAGGCTGCCAGAGAGAGATAGAAGGTTACCTATAAGTGATCTCCCATTAGACTATGAACTGATTTCTCAACAGAAACACATCAGGCTAGAAGGAAATGGGATGAAATATACAAAGCGATGCAAAGCAAGAGACTGATTCCAAGAATACCATACCCAGCACGGCTATCATTCAAAATTGAAGGTGAAATAAAAAGCTTCATAGACAAACAGGCTAAGGGAGTTTATTACCACCAAGCCACCAATGCAAGAAATGCTAAAGGGACTGCTGTAAAAAAAAAAGAGAGAGAGAGAAATAATAAGGGAAGAAGGAACACAGCCATAAAAAATAAAAATGGCAACAAACAAGTACCTATAAATAATAACCTTTAATGTAAATGGATGAAATGCTTCAATCAAATTACATAGGGTAGCTGAATGGATTAGAAAGCATTATCCATATATCTGCTGCCTACAAGAGACCCACCTCAGAACAAAGTTACTCACACAGACTGCTAGTGAAGGGAAGGAGAAAAATTTTTGGGGTAAATGGAAATGAAAAAAAGTAAGGGTAACAATACTTATATCTGACAAAATAGACAAAAAGACCTCAAAGTGAAGGCCATAACAAGAGAAAAGGGAAGCCTCTTCATAATACTAAAGGGAGCAATTCAATAAGAGGATATAATACTGGTAAACATATATTCACCCAATACAGGAGCACACAAACACATTAAAAAAAATTTTGGAAGATATCAAAGGAGAGATTGAATACAGTCAGAGTAGGGGATTTTAATACCCCACTAACACCACTGGACAAATCCTCTAAAAAAATCAGCAAGGAAACATCAATCCTACATGACTCATAGATCAGATGGACTTAATTGACATCTTCAGAACATTTCACCCCAAAGCTACAAAATATACATTCTTCTCAAGTGCACATGAGACATTTTCAAAGATAAACCACATATTGGGACACAGGCAAAGTCTTATCAAATCCAAGAAGATTGAAATCATATCAAGCATCTTCTCAGATCACGATGGCATAAAATTAGAAATTAACTACAATAAAAACAATGAAAAAAATCAAACACTTGGAGGCTAAATGGCATGCTATTAAACAATGATTGGGTTACCAGAGAAATCAAAGAAGAAATAAAAAGCATCATGGCAACAAACAACAATGAAAACACAACAATCCAAAATCTATGGGACACAGTGAAAGCAGTCCTGAAAGGGAAGTTCATAGCTCTACAGGCCTGCCTCAAAAAACAAGAAAAAATGGTAATAAATTATCTAACCCTGCAACTTACAGAAATAGAAAGAAGGCAACAAGAAAATCCCAGAGTAAGCAGAAGGAAGGAAATGATAAGTATCAGGACAGAAATAAATGACATAGAGAACAAAAAGCCAACATAAAAGATCAATAAAACCAAGAGGTGGTTCTCTGAAAGGATAAACAAGATTGATGAACCTCTAGCCAAGCTCCCCCAAAATAACAAGAGAGGACCCAAATAAAATCAGAAATGAAAGAGGTGAAGTAACAACAGAACCCACAGAAATACAAATGATTGTAAAAAAAAAAAAAAAAAACCTGCAAACAACTCTTCTCCAACAAACTAGACAACCTAGATGAAATGGAAATATTCTTAAAAAAATACAAGCTTACAAAACTCAACCAGGAAGAATAAACAAAAACCTGAATAGGCTGATAACTATTAATGAAATTAAAGAAGTCATCAAAAATATTCCAGCAAACAAAAGCCCTCATCTGGACAGCTTCACAGGGGAATTTTACCAAACATTCAAAAAACTAAAACCTATCCTCCTCAGACTATTCCAAAAAATTCAAGAGGAAGACACACTTCCAAGCTCTTTCTATGAAGCCAGCATTACCCTAATTCCAAAACCAGATGAATACAGCACAAAGAAAGAGAACTACAGGCCAATATTTCTGATGAACATAGATGCTAAAATCCTCAACAAAATTCTAGCAAATCTGATCCAGCATTACATCAGAAAGATCATACACCATGACCAAGTGGGATTCATTCTGGGATGCAAGGATGGTACAATATCTGCAAATCAATAAACGTGATACATCACATAAACAAATTGAGAGACACAGATAACATAATCATAACAATCGATGCAGAAAAGCAGTTGACAAAATCTAATACCTTTTCTTGATAAAAACTCTCAGCAAAGTGGGAATAGAGAGATCATACCTCAACATAATAAAAGCCTTATATGACAAACCTATAACCAACATCATACTCAATGGGCAAAAACTAAAACCATTTACCCTAAGAACAGGAATGAAACAGGGATACCTACTTTCACCACTCCTATTTGACATAGTACTGCAAGTGCTAACCATAGGAATCAGACAAGAAGAGATAAAAGGCATCCAAATTAGAAAAGAAGAAGTAAAACTGTCATTTTTTGCAAATAACATGATATTGTACATAGAAAACCCTAAAGACTCAATCAAAAAAACTCTAGACTTAATATATGATCTCAACAATGTAGCAGAATATAAAATTAACACCCAGAAGTCCACAGCTTTTTTATAATGCAAACAGCATATTTCACAGACCTAAAACAAATTCTTCAAAAATTCATCTGGAATAAAAAAGACTCCGAATAGCCACAAAAATCCTGAGAAAGAAGAACAAAGTTAGGGGGCATCAGAATATCAGATACCAAGCTATATTACAAAACCACTGTTCTCAAAACTGCCTGGTACTGGCACAAGAACAGACATATAGACCAACAAAACAGAGAACCCAGAAACAGACCCAAGCCATTATGCTCAATTAATATTTGACAAAGGAGGCAAGAACACACAATGGAGTCAAGACAGTCTCTTCAATAAATGGTGCTGGGAAAATTAGTCATATACATGCAAAAATGAAACTAGATCACCAACTTACAACATACACAAAAATAAATTCAAAATGGTTAAAGGATTTAAATGTAAGATGGGAAACCATAAAAATCTTAGAAGACTCAATAGGCAGCAAAATAGCAGACATATGTCATAGCAATATCTTTACCAATACAGCTCCTAGGGCAATAAAAACTAAGGAGAAAATAAACAAATGGGATAACATCAAAATAAAAAGCTTCTGCATAGCAAAAGAAACCATCAACAAAACAACAAGAAAGCCCACTGCATGGGAGGACATATTTGCCAATGCTATCTCAGATAAGGGTTTAATCTTCAAAATTTACAGGGAACTCATACAACTTAACAAAAGAAAGATAAACTATTCAATCAAAAAATGGGCAAAGGATCTAAATAGATACTTTTCAAAAGAGGACATACAGAAGACTGAGAGACATATGAAAACATGCTCAAAGTCACTAATCATTCAAGAGATGCAAATCAAAACAACAATGAGGTACTATCTCACACCTGTCAGAATCACTATCATCAAAAAATCAACAAATGCCAAGTGCTGGTGAGGATGTGGAGAAAAAGGAACCCTCCTTCACTGCTGGTGGAAATGCAGACTGGTGCAACCACTATGGAAGACAGTATGGAGTTACCTCAAAAAATTAAAAATGGAACTCCCATTCAACCCAGTAACCCCACTTCTGAAAATATATCCCAAGAAAGCAGAAACACCAATTATAAAAGATATTAGAGGCTCAGTGCATGAAATTCTTGCACTGCAGGGGTAAGGGGGTTGTCCCTTAGCCCAGCCTGCACCCTATCCAATCTGGCATTCAGGCCTAAACTGGCAGTCGGACTTCTCTCTCACAATCTAGGGTTGCTGGCTCCTAACCAGCCTGATTGACACCTAACTGCTTCCCTTCAGGCCTGGTTTCCCCCAACTACCCTCCCCTGAAGGCCTGGTTACCCCCAACTGTCCTCTCCTGCAGGGCATCTTGTGACAATGTGAGGACGGCCATCTTCATGACAACACTAGGGGCCCGGTGCACAAAAATTTGTGCACTCAGAGGGGGCGTTCCCTCAGCCAGGCCTGTGCCCTCTCGCAGTCTGGGACCCCTCAGGGGATGTCCACCTGCTGGCATACCTGGCCAGCCTGGGTGAGAGGCTGAGGGCCATTTTCAGGCTGCCCACACCCTGTTCAGGGTTCGGGTCCCTACTGGGGTGCCTGTGCAGCCTGGGTGAGGGGCTGAGGGCTATTTGCAGGCTGCCCACAGCTCCCATTGACCCAACATCCCAGCGAGGCTAGCTGGAATCAGGTTTCTGGGGTTTATTTATCTTCTATAATTGAAACTTTGTTACTTTGAGCAGAGGCTTAGGCAAGGAATGAAGCCTCTTGTTTGCTTCAGCTCCGTGGCTTCTATAATTGAAACTATGTTGGCTCAAGCAGAGGCCCAGCCGGACTAGGCAAATAGTTTACTCCTGGTGCAACAGAAGCCTCCTGCTTGTTTTAGCTCCATGGCTGTCGGCCTCCATCTTGGCTGGGTTAATTTGCATACAGCTGCTCTGATCGGCTGGTGGGCATGGCTTGGGTGTCTCGGAGTGATGGTCAATTTGCATATTACTCTTTTATTAGAGTAGATGGGGTGGCCATGCTGAGATGTGAGAGCGTGTGGGTCAATTTGCATATTACTTCTTTATTATATAGGATATGCATCCCTATGTTCATAGCAGCACAATTTACCATAAGATTTGGAAACAGTCCAAGTGCTCATGAGCAGATAAATGGATTAAAAAACCATGGTAGATCTACACAATGAAATACTATGCTGCTATAAAAAAGAAGAAACTTGCAACAGCGTGGATGGAACTGAAGAGCATTATGCTAAGTGAAATAAGCCAGTCAAAGAAAGATAAATATCACATGATCTCACTCATATGTGGGATATAATGAACAACATAAACTGATGAACAAAAATAGATCCAGAGACTAAGAAACACTGAACAGGCTGAGGGACCTCACTGGTGCATGAATTCATGTACTGGGCCTCTAGTAAAATTAAAATAAAATAAAATAAAAGTAGTTTGTGTACTTCCATGAAGAGAGTATTTAAGTTATGTTTTAATGTAATTTTTATTTTTGTCTTTATCTGTAAGCAACATTCAGGTTTGCACAGTGTTCTCAAAGACACTATCATATGGTGTCACATTTTCTTCTTAATTCTTTGCTGCCAACAGAATTTTGTTATCCTATATAATAAAGAGGGAATATGCAAATTGACCAACACTCCGCCACAAAGATGGCTGCACCCACAGCTGAGGCCGAGTTCCCATAATGAGCCTTAAGGAGCAATCAGCAGGGACCTGAGGCTTTGCCCTGCCCCCCACCCCGTGAAGCTTGACAGGGAACCTCAGGCCACACCCCCCACCCTGACACCAGGCTGGGGGACCGCAGGCCAGGACTTGACTCTGGGTCTCTGATGCACCCCAGACTCTGACAGGAGGAAGATTTTCATATACATTTTACTAATTTTCTTTCATCTCTGACACTTCTATTATAAAGAAAGGGCAAATAGCAATATTAAAATATTTCCTCTAATTAATCCCCTTTTGATGTGCATGAATTTCATGCACTGGGCCACTAGTATAATAATAAATATGTAATGTATAACTATATATATATATTGAATACATGTGTATTCATTTAATGTGAAAAATGCATAGGAACCTTTAAAGTACTTATATTACAGATTGGTCCCATGTTCTCAAATATTATTTGCCCTGAGTACAGTTAACACGTTCATTAAGAGAATTCTGTCCCTGACTGGTTTGGCTCAGTGAATAGAGTGTCGTCCTGCAGACTGAAGGGTCTCAGGTTCGATTCCAGTCAAGGGCATGTACCTTAGTTGCAGGCACATCCCCAGGAGGAGATGTGCAGGAGGTTGCTGATCGATGTTTCTAACTCTCTACCCCTCTCCCTACCTCTCTGTAAAAAATCAATAAAATATATTTTAAAAAGAGAGAGAGAATTCTGGTAAACTAAGCCCATATGATACCTTCCCAATTCTGTGACTTTCTCCATGCCCTAGAAAAACAAGACAAACTAAACACCACTCTAATTTTATACTATTATTAAACATACAACAATAATATTATTTCACTTAAAATTGGAGACATTGTAATAAAATAGTTTCAAATCATTTTTGTTTCATAAGCAAAACGTAATATGATTTTACTAGGGGCCCGGTGCATGAAATTCGTGCACGGTTAGGTGGGGGAGGGGGGAGGCAGACTGGGAGGTCCCTCAGCCGGACCTGTATCCTATCCAATTTGGGGGCCCTCATGAGATGTGCTACTCATGGCTTGGGCCCACCCCATGTGGTTCTCTGCTCTCTGCCAGGCCTGTCTGCTCCACACCACAGGGATGGGCAAGCAGGCCCTGCTGGGTGCTTCCTGTGGGGTCCCCGATGGCTGGCTCGTGCCCCCTGTCCCCTCCTCCTCAGCCACCACCCTGGCCGAGGGCAGTTGGAGGCTCCCCAATGGTTCTGGTTCGCCATGCCCCCTGATCCCACCATTTGCAGCCACTGCCTCAGCCGAGGCCTGGCCCGGGCAGTGGCTGGGGGGTCCCCAAGCCTCTGGCTCGCCGTGCCCACTGGTCCCGGTGGCTGGGGGCTCCCCGATGCCTCTGCTCACCATGTTCCCTTGTCCTGTCTTCCACATCCACTGCCCCAGCCAAGGCCTGGCCTGGGCGGTGGCTGCGGGGTCCCCGATGCCTCTGGCTGGCCAGCCCCTTCATTCTGTCTTCTCCAGCCACTGCCCCAGCTGAGGCTTGCCAGGGCGGTGCCTAGGGGCTCCCCGATACCTCTGGCTCTCTGGCCCCCTGGTCCCATCCTCTGCAGCTGCTCCCAGGCCAAGGCCCAGCCTAGGCGCTGGCTGGGGGTCCCCATGCCTCTGCTCACCGCACCCCCTCCTCCCATCTTCCGCAGTCACTGCTGCAGGCTAGGCCTGGCCCAGGGCGGTGGCTGGAGGGTCACTGATACTTCTGGTTCACCACGCCCCCTCATCCAGTCTTCTGCAGCTACTGCCTCAGCTGAGGACTGGCTGTGGCTGTGGCTAGGGATCCCTGATGCCTCTGCTCTCCGCGCCCCCTCATCCCATCTTCCACAGCCACTGCCCCAGCCTAGGCCTGGCCGGGGTGGTGGCTGGGGGGGTCCCTGATGCCTCTGCTCTCCGCGCCCCCTCATCCCATCTTCCGCAGCCACTGTCCCAGCCTAGGCCCTGCTCGGGCAGGGGCTGGGGGGTCCCTGATACTTCTGGCTTGCCCCGCTCCCTTGCCCTGTCTTCCGCCAGGCCCGGCCTAGGTGCTGGTTGGGGATCCCAGATGCCTCTGCTCTCCACGGCCCCTCATCCATCTCCTGCAGCCACTGCCTCAGCCAAGGACTGGCTGGGGCGGTGGCTAGGGGGTCCCTGATGCCTCTGCCTTCCTATGCCCCCTGGTTCCGTGGTCTGTATCCACCACCCCAGCAGGGGCCACCACCAGGCCTCCTCCTCCGGTTTTCCACAACGACCGCCCCAGCCAAGGCCTGGCCTGGTCGTTGGCTGGGGGGTCCCAATGCCTTTGGGGGGGTCACCGTGCCCCCTGGTCCTGGTGTCTCGTGGCCCCCTGGTCCTGTCTTCCAGGTTGCCTCCCCAGCCGCCTCCAATGGCCTGCGCTGCACCTGGCCGTGCCAGGCCGCCTGAGCTGCTGCTGTCTCTATGACTGCCAGCCACCATCTTGGCTGGGTCAATTTGCATGCAGCCACTCTGATTGGTGGCATGGCTTACCCCGTCCCGGAGAAACAGTTAATTTCAATATTATGCTTTTACTGGTTAAGATAATTGTATTTAGGTTTGATAAAGTGTTACCTTAAATTTAAATAGAGATTATTATTCTGTGTGCATCACATCTTCTTTTACTTATCTATTCATGCTTAAATTTTATATATATATATATATATATATATATATATATATATATATATATATATATATATATACACACACACACACACACACATATACACACACTAGGGGCCCGGTGCACAAAAATTTGTGCACTTGGGAGGTCCCTCAGCCCGACCTGTGCCCTCTCACAGTCTGGGACCCCTCTGGGGATGTCTACCTGCTGGCATGCCTGGTCAGCCTGGGTGAGGGGCTGAAGGCTGTTTTCAGACTTTCAGGCTGCCCACAGTCCCTTCAGGTTTTGGGTCCCTACTGGGGTACCTGGCCAGCCTGGGTGAGGGGCTGATGGCTGTTTGCAGGTTGGCCAAGCCCCCCAGTGGTGTCCCTCACCCCACTGGTGTGTGGCCAGTGTGGGTGATGGGCTGAGGGGCGCTTTCAGGCTTTCAGGCTGCCCACAACTCCCATTGACCCAATGTCTCAGCAAGGCTGGCTGGAAGCAGGTTTCTGGGATTTATTTATCTTCTATAATTGATACACTGTTCCTTTAAGCCGAGGCCTAGGCAGGTAAGGAAACCTCCTCTCTGCTTCAGCTCTGGCTTCTATAATGAAACAATGTTGTGCTTAGTAGTCAGGCTGGGCCTGCTGTTTGCTTCAGCTCTCAAGGCTTCTATGTTTGAGACAATGTTGCAAATATGTTGTTGCCTGGAGCTGGGAGACGCCCAGGTGGCCCGCAAACAGTTTTACTCCTGCTGCAATGGAAGCTGCCTGTTTACTCAACTCCGTGAGTGCCGGCCTCCATCTTGGTTGGGTTAATTTGCATACAGACGCTCTGATTGGCTGGTGGGCGTGCCTTACGTGTCCCGAAGGGATGGTCAATTTCAATATTATGCTTTTATTAGAATATATATATATATATATATATATATATATATATATATAATTTCAGAGAGAAAGGGAGAAGGAGAGAAATAGAAACATCAATAATGAAAGAGAATCATTGATCAGCTGTTTTCTGCATGCCCCTTAGGGAGGATTGAGCCTGCAACCTGGGCATGTACCCTGACAG
>PVJC01051908.1:0-11321 GCA_004026665.1 Murina feae
CCATCTTGTTTCTCTCCTAGTTTGTGATTTTAGACAAACACTGAACCTCTTGGCGCCTTACTTCTGGCTGTATAGTAGCAACAATACCTCACAATTAGATACTTATAAAACAAATCATGTTTTGGTTGCTGTTTTCTTTTTTATGAGTAAATATGCCTGGTTATGAATATCCACTATAGAGTGTATCTGTGACATGTATAGATACACATGCATATGTATATAAAATCCTTATTTATTCTATAGTCTATTACATATATATGCTGTTTACCACATACAAATATGATTCATGAATCAACCACCACAAGTCCTCTGAGTTTATCTTGAAAATAGGCCTACATTCACCTTTCATTTCTTATTCCCATTTACTCTATCCTAATCCAGGCCCTCTCTCTGTCTCAAGTCTGAATCACTAAAATATTGTCCAGACTTTCTTGCTTTCACTTTCATTTCTGATCTGCCTACCAATAAACCCGTCTTCCTAAAAGATGGCTTTGCTTCCCCTGTTTAGGTACCAAATAGCTTATAGGGCAAAGTGAAAAGAGGAATAGAAGTCTAGTAGTTGACATAGAGATAAACAGAAATTACAATACAGATTTTGATGTTCTCCACAATAAGGGCAAACACACAACCATTTGGGAATATATAAGAGGGATTATTCACCAACTCTTGGAGGTACAGTTTTGAGAAAGGTTCTTTGACAGTGTAGAAACTTCGTTTTTTTAATATGAGCTTTCTCCTTTCTTTCCTTCTGATGCAAACTGGGCTCATCAAGCACACTAGCTCACCTGTCTCCTTCTCCCTTACCCTTCACTCTTTTAAACATTAAGCCCTCAGTACAATGAGGTTCTGGTCAGCATCAAATAATCCAAATATTAGTCACCATGACTAATGTTTCCCCCATATAACCCATCCCCTGGTAGCCACAGGGAAGCCATGTCTTTGGGCACTAGCTCACTTGTGACTCCAGGCATAGCACCACTTCCTCAATTAATGAAACCTCATTTTCCAGGCTGCAAGCTCATTTGTGTCTTATTGGGCTTTGATACACACAGGCAAGTTGATCTCTTTAGTCCATTGACAGTAATTAGCAGAGAAAACAACAAGATACATTCTGAAACCTAAAGAGGAGCTAAACAAAGAAAGGTAAGGCCATTCAGGCAGAGTTGGGGGCACATGTAAAAGCCCAGAAGTGGGCGTGAGCATGGAGAGCATGTGGAATACAAGGGACAAAGAAAGGGAAGGTGGTAGTGGAGAAGTCTGTAGGTGCTGGATCATGAAGGACCCCACACAAGCGGTGAAGAAGACTGGATTAGTATGGCAGGCAATGAGGAGCCACCAATGGTTTAAGCAAGGAAATGTGCATTGTGTTCTCTGGGTGTTGGTACCATGGCTGTGTCCAGCTCTGTGAAAATTCACAAAACTGAACATTTATAGTGTGTGCACATTTTTGCATGTATTTTACACTTCAAAAACTAAACTTAAAAACTGCCCAACTGAAAAAAATACACACAATTTTTACTTATGAGAATAGCAAAAGTTAGAGTTAAATGAAAGCAGTAATGTAAGTATAAGACATGTTAGTAAGTATAAGACATGAACTCCTACGCCCTGCTGGTGTGACTTTGAAGTGGCATAAACTTAGTGAGAAACTATCTGGCAAAATGTTTCAGGACCCTTCATATATCCATGGTCTTTGGCCTAGAATTCCATTTCCAGAAGTTCATTATAAGACTATCAGAAATATGAGGAGACTTATGCAAAAATATATTCAATGAATTATTTATAAGAGAGGAAACTATGAAAGGAACAGAAATGTCCCCAAAGAGGAAAATGCTTACATAAACTGTTATATCCTGTGATGTGATAATTATGCAAATAATTTT
Source organism: Murina feae (assembly GCA_004026665.1). Taxonomy (NCBI): domain Eukaryota; kingdom Metazoa; phylum Chordata; class Mammalia; order Chiroptera; family Vespertilionidae; genus Murina; species Murina feae. The sequence continues at coordinate 1,884 of PVJC01051908.1, forward strand.
CAATTATATGGTGAAATGTTCATAATACAATGTAGAATTAAAAAAAAAGCACAGAAAGATAAAAAAGTGAATATACAGTATTCCAAATATATATTTTTTAAAAATATTCCGAAGTGTGGTTATCTGTGGATAGAATCATTTTTTAAAATGTTCTGTATTTTCTAGATTTTTCTAAAAATAGCATGTGATATCTAGTTAATTACAAATAAAAATAACATCTTGATGTTGCATTTTTATTGACTTTTCTCATGGAGTTTCATATTTATATAACAACATAAGCAACAACTACGTTCTGCCCCATAAGAACTATATTAACCATTTGACTCTGAACTGCCTGAAGTCAGGTGTATTTTACTCAAACGACAGCACTGCTATTTTGATCTTCTCTCACCTCCCTTCCCCTTGCCCCATGACTCAAGGCTGAAGGAGGTAAAACCCAACAAAGCCAGGGGTGAGTCAACACTTGGGGGTAATCATTTAACTGATCCATTGGGGAAATAGAACCCTGTTGGAAGTGGGCAGCAGGGATCCACAGAGGAGCGGAAAGCCAGGTCAACAGGAGGTACTGTGGCTACATGAGAGAGCAGGGAGCCTTCCAAGGCGAAGGAGGCAACCATGACAGAAGTGAAGATCTTAGGCCAATGAAAAAATATGGATGATTTTTTTTCCTAGAAGGAGCTCCTTCATAGCCTAATTGTAACTTTTGCTTTTGAACAAAGTTGTTACTGTTTTAATGTTAGGTGTTGATTTTCGGAAAAATTTGACTAAATAGTAATTGCCCAATGTCTTTAGTTAAACTGGATTTACACTAAGTTAAATAATACTGTTTCAAATAAGGTGTTTTTTCCCCCTCTTTCTCCTAGTCTTCATACCCTGTTGTTCACTCTAAAGTTTAAATCAAATTTGGAGAAAAAGCAGCATGTAATGCATATTTAAGAAACATCATCAACCCACCCTTATTAAAAAATATTTTTACATGAGTTCATTTTACTCATATTCTGTTCAACAGAAAGATTTCTAGAGTGCTAACTTATCCATTCCTTTAGGCAAGTCCACTATCCAATTGATATTTTACTATCATCTCATTAAATTAATGAAGTAGACGTAATCAACAGATGTAGGTAGTACACAGAATGTTAGGGTCATGGCCTAACTTTATATCCATATCCCATTTGTTTTCATAAATATTAGCAAATTTGCTATATTAAATGTTTAATAAACACCAGCTGGTTGTAGTTGTATTTGAAATGTTTTAAAAGCGGAACAGCCCTCCTACTTCTTTCTCAGTCCATTCAAACAACTGTGAAAGAAGTAAATATAAATTTCAATGCTGTAATTTTGGTTGGGAGCAGAAGATGCTTCCAAATGACCTTTCTAATCCAGCCCTGAGCATCTTCTTTGCCATCAGGACCCAAGCCTTTTCCATGTGACATGGCAGTTATAGACCCAGTCAGGGACCACTGACTTGCTTTCACTTATAGTAAAATCCAGACTGGAACAAGGGTTACCCAAGATCAAAGTCTAGTTAGTGGAAGGTGAACTCTTTCTTCACTACTTAAAAAGGAACTGATATTACTCTCTACTCAAAAGTTAAAGCCGAATTTAATCCTAAATCCCACACAAATGAGAACACACTCTAGATTGATGAATATGCGGGTAGACAATACATCATGACTATCATTCACTGAGGGCTCAGTCTGTGCCAGGCACTGTCCTAAAAGCTTTGGGGGTATAAACTTAACCTTCCCAGAAATATGTGAGGTACGTACTGTCATAATCACCTCATGTTTAGGTAGGTGAACTGAGGCACAAAGAGGTTAAGTAACATCCAATGCCCCACATTTCCAAATGTAGCACGTTTCCAGGTTTTAAATTAAGCCAGATTGGTTTCAGAATCTACACTCTCTGCCATACATTATACTAGGTTGCCTTTATAGTAACAACTTAAAATTTTCTTTTCCGATGAGATTCATTCAATCTTATATGTAGACTAGAAGCCCAACGCACGAAATTTGTGCACGGGTATGGTCCCTAGGTGCAGCCTGCAATCAGGGCCATCTTCCCTGGCTGCCAGCAGCTGGCCCTGCCTTCCACTGCCATCCATCCAAGTTCCCAGTTTGCCATCAGGCAATTGGAGCCTGTGGTCAGGAGGAGGGACCAAGAAGTCGGCCATTCCTGCCTGCTCGCTGGCCCCACCCCCACTGTGGGTTGCCCTCTGTGTGTGGGGCGACCGACGGGGCAAGGGCCTTGGCCTGGTGCCACTCACATCCCCCGCCACCCACACTCAGGTTCCCGTTCTCCATTGGACAATGGGAGCCGGCCAGCCAGGGAAAGGGACCAAGAGGTGGTCAGTGCACCTCACAGTGACTGTCGAGCAGTCATTCTGGTCGCTGGGCTTTTATTATATAGGATTCTAGAAACTGGACAAAGAATTTTTTTAAAACTTATGCACAAATCAGTTAGGAGGACAAGACTATGCAGACAGTCCATCTGCAATGTAACCACAAAAAAGGTTCCCCCACAAATTCAAGCCCATTAACAAAGGTGCCTGGTGGGATCTCCAAGGAGCTAGATGCAGCCATTGAGGAGGAATATCTTCCCTAACTCCTCATCGGAAACTTCTGCTGGGCATTCACCAAGATAAGGAGGGAGGGATGGTCTGCTTCTTACGAAAAGGGCCCAAGTGTAAAATGGATGATGTTTTCAGTAAGAACTCTTGAATTTTTAGTAATAAATGTTCTTTGGCAACATCCAAACTATAGCACCAACAATAAAAAAAATTCTATAAAGGTATGGCATTATAGTTCTGGGGATATTTGCATAATCAGATACATTAAAGCTTTTCTTAACTCCTTTTTCATGTTTCGTTCTTAATATAGGTCAGGTTTGTGGTAGTGGTGGTGTTGGTGGTGGTAGTGGTGTGTGTGTTTCCTACTTCAAATCCTCCAAAGAATGCCAGAGAAAATCAGGCAACCAAAACAAGCAGCTTTTGATTTTCTGGCATTCTACCATTTGGAAAATTGACTTGAACTGCATGATAGTGGTCTAAGAATTTAAGGAATATGAGTTTGGTTTCAATAAGAAATACCTTTATGAGAAAGCTCAAAAATGGAAAAACAGCAGCAGTTTTCTGAAAAAGAAAATCAGTAACAAACATAGGAGCCCTAGGTCGGATATGAATCTACACAGGGTTCACTATTCAATGTACAAATTCCTACGAGGCTCAACTTAATTGAATTTAAGAGACTAAAATCACCAGAGCTGGGAAGATTTCTTATTGCGTTTTATCTGTGGCATTGGGGGGTCTTCAGATTATTCCAGAGCCAGGGGAGTTGGCACCCTGTGAGCTGCTTCAGTTAAACCTGCTGTAATGTGATGCCTCTTGGGGGTAGTGGAGGCGATGCAGGCTCTTAGAGCAATGAAGGCAGTGAGCAAGACCAAAAAAAGAATTTGGGGTTCCTGGGGCTGGTATCCTTCTACCCCTTGCCCCCATTCAATATCGAATCCGATCTTTTTCCAATTTAAGAAACACTAACAAACTCCCAAGACTAAATAGAATGATCTAAATAAACCTCTTCCAAGGAATGCCTTTGCATCATTGAAAAAATGTGGAGATTCTGTTACTTAGCAGTTTAGTTCGATAAACCTATGTGAGAATATGTAGTTGATAAAACTGGATTAGCATTTAAACAACTAATTTAGCTCAATTGACATGATTTCATTACTCCTTTCCCTAATAAAAAGGTGACAGCAAAGTTTGTTTTTCTTTCTTCCTAAGTTCAAAGACATACTGTATTGTACTGAGATTATACCAATGGCTATAGGCAAAATCCACTAAAGGGAAATAGTAGCAAAGCATCTGAAAGTTAACAGTCAAACAATTGATTAATATTCCAACTAGAAAAAGCAATACTATAAATATTATTTCTCTAGTCAGCTCTTCTTTATAATTAAAAAAATCATAGCAGTATATCTGGAAGTTATATGTTTTGTTAAAGTTTAAAAATAGGTTTTATATGACTTGTTAGCAGCTTCCAACTTGAAAATGTATAAAGGTTATACAGTTTAACTGATGTATATGAGCTATGCAACCTTTATGATATACATTGGTATTTAATTGAAGACTACAGGATTTTGAAGACGAGCATCAGGAGAAATCTTGGGACATTTTTAAAAAGAGGATTCACAAAACATATACTGGGTCCCAGCTGGTTAATGCTTCCTCTCAATACACCAAGGATGTGCGTTTGATCCCCAGTCAAGAATCAACCAAGAATGCATAAATATGTGGAACAACAAATCTCAACTTCCTCCCATCCTTCCCTCCCTCCCTCTCTCCTTCCTCCCTTTTCCTTCCGCTACCTTTCTCAAATCAATAAATAAAATTGAAAAGAATAAAATAAGCATATATTGGTTCAAAGGCTTTCCAAAAGGAAAGCTGACTAAAGCATTCCTTTCCAGAGGAAAAACCAAGATGGCGGAATAGGTAAAGACCTGAAATTGCTGCCTTGCACAACCAGTTCAAAACCACAATGAAAAGAAAAAACGAATACCACCCAGAACCACAGGAAGGCTGGCTGAGTGGAAATTCTACAACTAAAAAGAGAAAAGCACACTGAGACTCAGAGGAGGTGTGGAAGTAAATTGCAGAGGTACAGAGGAGTGCCTGGAAAGGGTTGGCAACTGAGGACGCAGTTCTCTTTTTCAATCTGGAGGGAGGCACAAGCTCCCGATGATTCTGAACTCCAGTTCTGGGCAAGTTTCTGGGGATCCAGACTCATATGAGGAGAAACTGGACGATTTGGCATTGGGAGGAACTCCAGAGTGGCTTTCTCTTCGCAGTGCTTGCAGCGATTACCATGGGACACTGAAACATGGTGCCTCTTAGGGCAGGCTGAGGATCAGCCTTAACTGTTTGCTTCATCCTGTTTATTCCCTGAGACCCCGCCCCATCCAAGCTGCAAGCAGAGGCTTTTGCATATAAAAGCCTGGGTAGCCTCAGGCAGAGGCTAAATTAGCACATTCTTAGAGATCCAAGAGCCAGTGTACCCAGTGGTCAGAGCAGGATCACCCAGTATACAACTCCTCAGATCCATAAGGGACACACTCAGGGGGCAGACTCAGTGAACACCAAAGCCCCACTGAAGCAGGTCTTGCCCCATAAGGGTGTCTCCAGCACAGAAGTTCTCCCACCGTAGACACAGCTGATTCTCACAGTCATGTGGCCTGGAGGTCAATTCCTCCCAGTGATACCAACAACAATCAAGGCTTAGTTACAACAAGACTGTTCACAAAGCCTACAAAGGGGTGCACCAAGAGTGTCCACCTCAGGTAACTGGGGAGGCTGAGCCACTTGGCCCTAGAGAACACCTAGCACAGAAAGTCACTCTATCAATGCAGGGAAGCAGCCAAAATGCAGAGACAAAGAAACAGGTCACAAATGACAGAAATGGAGGAAAGTAAACTACTGGATATAGAGTTCAAAACCACAGTTATAAGGTTTTTAAAGAATTTTCTAGAAACTGCCGATAAATTTAGTGAGACCCTCAAGCAACATGAAAAAGGACCAACTAGAAATTAAGCATACACTGACTGAAATAAAGAATAATATATAGAGATCCAACAGCAGACAAGAGGATTGCAAGAATCAAGTCAAAGACTTGAAATATGAAGAAGCAAAAACACCTAACCAGAAAAGCAAAAAGCAAAAAGAATCCAAAAATATGAAGATGGTGCAAGGAGCCTCTGGGACTACTTTAAGTGTACCAACATCAGAATTATAGGGGTGCCAGAAGAAGAGAGAGAGCAAGATATTAAAAACGTATTTGAAGAAATAATGACAGAAAACTTCCCCTACCTGGTGAAAGAAATAGTCCAGGAAGTTCAGAGAATCCCAAACAAAAGGAATCCAAGGAGGACCACACCAAGACACATCATAATTAAAATGTCAAGGGCAAAAGACAAGGAGAGGATCTTAAAAGCAGCAAGAGAAAAGCAGTCAGTTACCTACAAGGGAGCACCCATATGACTGTCAGCTCATTTCTCAACAGAAACTTTGCAGGCCAGAAGGGAGTAGCAAGAAATATTCAAAGTGATGAATAGCAAGAACCTACAACCAAGATTACTTTACCCAGCAAAGCTATCATTCAGAATTGAAGGTCAGATAAAGAGCTTCACAGACAAGAAAAGCTAAAGGAGTTCATCACCACCCAACCAGTATTATATGAAATGCTGAAAGGTATCCTTTGAGAAGAGACAGAAGAAAAAGTAAAGATAAAAATTATGAACAACAAATACATATCTATCAACAAGTGAATCTAAAAATCAAGTGAATAAAAAAATCTGATGAACAGAATAAAGTAGTGAATAGAATCGAATCAGGGGCATAGAAAGAGAGTGGACTGACAATTCTCAGGGGGAAAGGGGTGTTGGGGGTGCGGGAAGAGATTGAACAAAAATCATGCACCTATGGATGAGGACAGTGGAGGAGAGTAAGGGCAGAGGGTGGGGTGAGAACTGGGAGGAGGGGAGCTATGGGGGGTAAAAAGAGGAACAATTGCAGTAAACAATAAAGATTTTTTAAAAATAAAATAAATAAAAAATAAAAAATAGCAAAAATAAAAAAAATAAAGCATTCCTTTCCAGCCTTACCTTCCACTTCTGCTTTCACAGATCTTAGTATGTGAGTTACAAAGCAGACATGCCCACATTCATGCCACTCATACGATGTTCCGTTTGCATGAATGCCTCTCAAAGTGCAGCTAGATGTCATTTCTTCCAGGAAATCCTGACCTTTCTCTCTCTCCTAATTTGACCAATTAGCAGTCATTTTTTATAGATAGTCTACAATCTATTTTGTGACATTACTTGTGTATAAGTTCTCTCTCCTATTAGTCTGTAAGCCTCTTTAGGGCAAGAACTCCATCTAATAGATTTCAAATTCCTTTCAATACCTAGGACAGAACCTGGCCTGTACTAAAAACTGAGTAACTGCTATTAAAGCAATGAAAGAAATGTTAATGAAATTTGACAGTCTAATATATAAATATGGTAATATTTGATAGAGCAACATTAGGCTTGTGTTGTTAATACAGTAAACACAAGCCATGTGTGGCTGTTTATTTATTTTAAATGTTGTTTTTATAGCCCTAACCCACTTGGCTCTGTGGATAGAGCGTCGGCCTGGGGACTGAAAGGTCCCTGGTTCGATTCCGGTCAAGGGCATGTACCTGGGTTGCAGGCACATCCCCAGTAGGGGGTGTGCAAGAAGAGGCAGCTGATCGATGTTTCTCTCCCATCGATGTTTCTAACTCTCTGTCCCTATCCCTTCCTCTCTGTAAAAAAATCAATAAAATACATTTTTAAAAAAAATGTGTTTTTATTGATTTTAGAGAGAGAGAGGAAGGGGGAGGGATAGAGAGAAACATTATTAAGAGAGAAATATCCATCAGCTGCCTCCTGCACCTCCTGGGTATTGAGCCTGCAACCTGGGCATGTACCCTGGCTGGGAATTGAACCAGTGATCTCTTGGTTTATAAGCTGATGCTCAACCACTGAGCCACACCAACTGGGTAATGTGGCTGTTTAAATATAAATTAACTAAAATTAGAAATTCAATTGTTCAGTTGCACTTTACACAGTTTAAGCATTCAATAGCCATACATAACTATTGGTCATTACACTGGAAAGCACAGATCATAGAACATTTCCATTACAGAGAATTACATTGCATAGCACTGCTTTACAGAGAAATCAAAATGATTCTATCAAAAACACAGTCAAATTGATCCTCAGCTCACAGCCCTCCAATAACTTTCCAGCTCACTCAAGAGTAAAAAGTAAAACCCTTATAATTACCTTAAATGAACTACTATCTACCCCACCCAAACCCCCACCATATCACCTACCAGTCTCTCCCATTGTCACTGCTCTTCAGCTGGCTGTAATATTCCTAAAACAAAGCAAACATACTCCCACCTCAGGACCTTTGCACATGCACTTATCTGTGCCTGGAATTCTTCTCTCAGGTAATTGCGTGGACTCATCCTTTCACAAAAGGTTTCTCTGTAGCATGTAGTGGTCTTTGACAGTATTTACCCACAATAAAACTCCTTTCAAAATTGGAGTCAATCCTATCAAACTCTACTGCTGCTTTATCAACTAAATTTATGTAATAGTCTAAATCCTTTCTTGTCATTTCAACAATTTTCACAACATCCTCATTAGGAGAAGTTTCCATCTTAATAAACCACTTTCTTTGCTAATCCATAAGAAACAACTCCTCGCCCTAACTGGTTTGGCTCAGTGGATAGAGCGTCAGCCTGCAGACTGAAGGGTCCCAGGTTCGATTCCGGCCAAGGGCATGTACCTTGGTTGTGGGCATATCCCCAGTGAGGAGTGTGCAGGAGGCAGCTGATCGATGTTTCTCTCTCATCGTTGTTTCTAAATCTCTATCCCTCTCCTTTCCTCTCTGTAAAAAAATCAATAAAATATATATTTTTAAAAAAAGACAAGAAAAAGAAACAACTCCTCTTCCATTAAAGTTTTTTAAGATTTCAGCAATTCAGTCACACCTTCAGGTTCCAATTCTAATTCCAATTCCTTGATATTTCTTTTTTTTTTTTTTAATTTATCTTTATTGTTCAGATTATTACAGTTGTTCCTCTTTTTTCCTCCATAGCTCCCCTCCTCCCAATTCCCACCCTACCCTCTGACCTTGCCCCCCCATTGTCCTCATCCATAGGTGTACAATTATTGTCCAGTCTCTTCACACATCCCCAACACCCTTAACCCCCGAAAATTGTCAGTCCACTTCCTTTCTATGCCTCTGATTCTATTCTATTCACCAGTTTATTCTGTTCATCAGATTTTTTATTCACTTGATTCTTAGATTCACTCGTTGGTATATATTTGTTGTTCATAATTTTTACTTACTTTCCTTTTTCTTCTTCCCCATTCTCAAAGGATACCTTTCAGCATTTCATATAATACTGGTTTGGTGGTGATGAACTCTTTTAGCTTTTTCTTGTCTGTGAAGCTCTTTATCCGACCCTCAATTCTGAACGATAGCTTTGCTGGGTAAAGTAATTTTGGCTGTAGGTTCTTGCTATTTATCACTTTGAATATTTCTTGCAACTCCCTTCTGGCCTGCAAAGTTTCTGTTGAGAAATCAGCTGACAGTCATATGGGTGCCCCCTTGTAGGTAACTAACTTCTTTTCTCTTGCAGCTTTTAAGATTTTCTCCTTGTCTTTTGCTCTTGGCATTTTAATTATGATATGTCTTGGTGTGGTCCTCCTTCGGTTCCTTTTGTTTGGAGTTCTCTGTGCTTCCGGGACTTGGAAGTCTATTTCTTTCACCAGGTGAGGGAAGTTTTCTGTCATTATTTCTTCAAATAGGTTTTCAATATCTTGCTCTTTCTCTTCTTCTGGCACCCCTAT
>PVJC01051909.1:0-11317 GCA_004026665.1 Murina feae
ACTCTTCAGATTCAGCTCCCCTCCTTTTTTGGGGGGGGGGGGTTGCTGTTTGCATTTTTTGGTTCAGTTATTGGTTTTGTGGAGTTTTCTCCCCATATACATATATATATATTTTCTCTTTCTTTCCTCTTCTTTTTTCTTTTTTTCTCCCTTATCTCTCGTTCCTTTTTTCATTTTCTCAATATCATTTTTGTGCTCTTTTCTCTCCCCTAATTATGTTTTCTTTGGTGGTCACCTTTATTTGGGATATTCGGTGTTTTACATACATTCCTGCTGTGTTCCCTCTCTGTCATGTCTTGGTGAATTCTATTTTGTCCATTTTTGGTCAATGTGGTGGAGAGAGAGCCACATAACCAGACACCTTGAGAGGAGTGAAAATGGGGAGACAAAGAAATAGCCCGCATATGAAAAAGAGGAATCATCCGAAAAGGCAGTAAATGAAATGGCAGCAAGCAGTGTCTCAGAGAAAAAATTCAAAGCAATGGTCATAAGGTAAGGTGACCAGACGTCCAACTTTTGGCGGGACAGTCCTGATTTTTAACAGTTTGTCCCACGTCCTGTGGCATTTTAAAAAGTCCCGATTACTCTTTGTAATATTTTAAGTAATAATAAAAAAAAAAGAAGAAAAAAGAAAGAAAAAAAGAACCACCCCCGGTCAAAGGTGTACCGCTTTAAATCTGGTCACCTTATAAGGATGCTGAAAAGGATGGATGACAAATTCAACAATATGTGATAGAATCAAGTGGAAATGAAGAAGAACCAAGAAGAAATAGCTGCAATAAAGAACACAATAAAAAGCATCAACATTAGACTGGAAGAAACTGAGAACCACATCATCAAGCTAGAAGACAAGGTAGGAAAAAAACACCCAAGCAGAGCAGCAACTTAAAAAGGAACAAACACCTAAAAAATGGAAGAAAGTCTAAGGGAACTTTGGTATAACACAGAACAAAACAACATCTGCCTAATATGGGTACCAGAAGGAGAGGAAACTAAGCAAGGAATAGAAAACCTGTTTGAATAAATAATGACAGGAAACTTACCTAATATTGGGAAGAAAAAACTCACACAAGTACAAGAAGCTCACGGAGTACCAAACACGATGAACTGAAAAAGACCGACACCAAGACCCATCATAATTAAATTGACAAACACCAATGACAAAGTAAGAATTTTAAAGGCTGCCAGAGAGAAACATAAAGTTACCTAAAAGGGATCTCCCATCAAAATAAAAAGGTTCTTTATAGTAAAATAAACTATCAACAAAACAACAAGAAAGCCCACTGCATGGGAGAACATATTTGCCAATGTTATCACCGATAAAGGTTTAATCAACAAAATTTACAGGGAACTCATACAATTTAACAAAAGAAAGATAAACAACCCAATCAAAAAATGGGCAACGAACCTAAATAGTTTTGGAAAGAGGACATAGGGAAGGCCAAGAGACATATGAAAACATGCTCAAAGTCACTAATCATCCGAGAGATGCAAATTTAAATGACAATGAGGTACCATCTCACACCTGTCAGAATGGCTATCATCAACAAATCAATAAATGACAAGTTCTGGAGAGGATGCCGAGAAAAAGGAACCCTTGTACATTGCTGGTGGGAATGCAGACTAGTGCAGCCAATGTGGAAAACAGTATGGAGTGTCCTGAAAAATTAAAAGTGGAACTCCCATTTGACCCAGTAATACTACTTCTGGGAATATATCCCAAGAAACCAGAAACACCAATCACAAAGGATATATGCACTCCTATATTCATAGCAGCACAATTTAACATAGCTAAGATTTGGAAACATACTAAGTGTCCATCAGCAGATGACTGGATTAGAAAACTGTGGTACATGTACACAATGGAATACTGTGCTGCTGTATAAAAGAAGGAATTCTTACCATTTACAACAGCATGGATGGAACTGGAGAGCATTGTGTTAAGCAAAAATAAGCCAGTCAGAGAAAGATAAATGTCACATGATCTCACTCATTTGTGGAATATAATGAACAAAATAAACTGATGAATGAAAACAGACCCAAAGACAGAGAAGCATTGATCAGACTGTCAAACCTCAGCATGAAGGTAGGGGAGGGCAGGAGGAAGGGGGAAAGATCAACCAAAGGATGTGTATGCATGCATATAAGCATAACCAATGGACACAGATATCAGGCGGATGAGGGCATGAATGGGTTGAGGGGGGCATTGGAGGATAAGGTCATATATGTAATACCTTAATCAATAAAGAAAAAAAGAATAGTAGCACACTGTGATAATTACAGAAGACATTTTAATTAAAAAAAATTAAAGGCATAATCAGGAGCTTCACACACATAAAAAGGGTTAAGGGAGTTTATTACCACCACACCAGCAATGCAAGAAATGCTAAAGGCACTGCTGTAAAAAGAAGAAATAGGAATGAAAGAAGGAACACAGACATAAAGAATAAAAGTGTTGCATGCATGCATGCATATGAGCATAATCAATGGACACAAGAAACTGGGGGTTAGGGGAGGAGGGGGCAAGGTCAAGGGGAAAAAAATGGAGACCTATCTAACACTTGTAATACTTTAAACAATAAAACAAAATTAAATAAATAAATAGGAAAAAATAAATAAAAATGTTGACAAACAAATATGTGTAAATAATAATCTTAAATAAATGGATCAAATGCTCCAGTCAAAAGACATAGGGTAGCCGAATGGATAAGAAAAACATAACCCATATATCTGCTGTCTATAAGAGATCCACCTCAGAATAATGGACTCATACAGACTGATATTGAAGGAATAGACATTTTTTTTTTCAGGGGAATGGAAATGAAAGAAAAAAAAGCTGGGATAGCAATACTTATATCTGACAAATTAGACCTCAAAGTGAAGGCCATAATAAGAGATAAGGAAGGCTACTTCATAATACTAAAGGGAGCAATTCAACAAGAGGATGTAACTAGGGCAAACATATATCACTCAATGCAGGAGCACCCAAATACATTAAAAAGACACTTCTGGAAGATATTGAGGAGAGATTGCGAGCAATACTGTCATAATAGGGGACTTTAATACCCCACTGACATCATGGTTAAATCTTTTAGACAAAAAAAATCAGAGAATAAATAGCAATCCTAAATGACTCACTAGACCAGATAGAATTAATTGACATATTCAGAACATTTCACTCAAAGCTACAGAATATATATTCTTCTACAGTCCACACAGGACATTTTGAAAGTTAGACCACATATAGGAACAGAGGCAAAGTCTCTTCAAATTCAAGAAGATAGAAATCATATCAAGCATCTTCTCAGATCACAATAGCATAAAATTAGAAATCAACTACAATAAAAACAATGAAAAAATTTAAAACAATTGAGGCTATATAGCATACTATTAAACAATGACTGGGTTACCAAGGATATCAAAGAAAAAATAAAAAGCATCCTGGTAAGAAATAACAATGAAAATACAACAATACAAAATATATGGGACACAGAGAAAGCAGTCTTAAGAGGGAATTTCATAGCTCTACAGGCCTACCTCAAAAAGCAGGAAAAATGGTAATAAATGAACCCTATAACTCAAAGAATTAGAAAGAGAGCAACAAGAAAAGCCAAAAGTGAACAGAAGGAAGGAACTAATAAAGATCAGAGTGGAAATAAATGTCATAGAGACCAAAGAAACAATACAAAAGATCAATAAAACCAAGGGGTACTTCTTTGAAAGGATAAACACGATTGATGAAGCTCTATCCTGGCTCACCAAGAAACAAATGCAGAGGACCCAAATACACAAAATCAGAAATGAAAGAGGTGAAATAACAACAGACCCCACAGACATACAAATTATTGCTAAAAAATACTATGAACAACTCTATTCCAACAATCAGGGAAACCTAGAAAGAATGCCCACATTCTTAGAAACATACAAGCTTCTAAGTGCACTCATTCAGGAAGAATCAGATAATCTAAATAGACCAATCACTACTGGAAAATTGAAACAGTAATAACAAAATCTTCCAGCAAATAAAAGCCCTGCTTCGGATAACTTTACAGAGGAATTCTACCAAGCATGCAAAGAAGAACTAAAACCTATCCTACTCAGACTATTCCAGAAAATTCAAGAGGAAGGCAGACTTCCAAGCTCTTTCTATGACGCCGGGTTTACTCTAATTCCCAAACCAGATATAGACACCACAGAAAAAAGAGAACTACAGGCCAATATCTCTGCTAAAATCTTCAACAAAATTCTAGCAAATCAGATCCAGCATTACATTAGAAAGATCATACACCATGACCAAGTGGCATTTATTCCAGGGATGCAAGGATGGTACAGTATCTGCAAATCAATAAACATGATACATCACATAAACAAATTGAGGGAGCAAAATCACATAGCCATATCAAGTGATGCAGAAAATGCATTTGACAAAATCCCACACCCTTTCTTGATAAAAACTCTCAGTGAAGTGGGAATAGAAGGATCATACTTCAACATAATAAAAGCTGTATATGAAAAACTTACAGCCAACATACTCAATGGGCAAAAACTAAATCCATGTCCCCTAAAAACAGGAACAAGACAGGGATGCCCACTTTCACCACTCCTGTTCAATATAGTACTGGAAGTGCTAGTTATAGCAATCAGATAAGAAGAAGAAATAAAAGGCATCCAAATTGGAAAAGAAGTAAAACTGATTGATATTTGAGAAATGAGGTAAGAGTATACAATAAAACCAAGACAGTCTCTTTAGTAAATGGTGTTGGGTTATTTGGTCAGATACATGCAAAAAAATGAAACTAGATCACCAACTTACACCATACATGAAAACAAACTCAAAATGGTTAAAAGGACATAAATATAAGGTGGGAAACCATAAACATCTTAGAAGACTCCATAGGCAGCAAAATATCAGACATATGTCATAGCAATAACTTTACCAATACAGCTCCTAGTGTAGTGGAAACTAAGGAGAAAATAAAGAAATGGAACTCCATCAAAATATAATGCTTCTGCACAGCAAAATAAACCATCAACAAAACAAGAAATCCCACTGCATGGGAGAACATATTTGCCAATGCTATCTCTGATAAGGGTATAATCTCTAAAATTTACAGAGAACTCATACAACCTAACAAAAGTAAGATAAACAATCCAATTAAAAACTGGGCCAAAGGCTGATTCCAAATCTTAGCTATGGTAAATTGTGCTGCTATGAACATAGGGGTGCATATATCCTTTCTCATTGGTGTTTCTGGTTTCTTGGGATATATTCCTAGAAGTGGGATCACTGGGTCAAATGGAAGTTCCATTTTTAGTTTTTATGAGGAAACTCCATACTGTTATCCTCGGTAGCTGCGCCATTCTGCATTCCCACCAGCAATGAACGAGGGTTACTTTTTTCTCCGCATTCTCGCCAGCATTTGCCCTTTGTTGATTTGTTGATGATAGCCATTCTGACTTTATCACATTTCCACAATGAAATACTGTGCTGCTGTGAAAAGGAAGGAACTGCTACCATTTGCAACAGCAAGGATGGAGCTGGAGAACATTATGCTAAGTGAAATAAGTCAGTCAGAGAAAGATAAATATCACATGCTCTGACTCATTTGTGGATTATAATGAACAGCATAAACCAATGAACAAAAACTGATGTAGAGACAGAGAAGCATCAATCAGATGCTCAAAACTCAGATGGAAGGCAGAGGAGGGTAGGGTAAAGGGGGAGGGGGAGAGATCAACCAAAGGACTTGTATGCATGCATATAAGCATAAGCAATGGATGTGGACAACAGAGGGTGAGGGTGAGGGCAGGAGTGGGGGGGATAAGGTCACATTTGTAATATCTTAATCAATAAAGGGGAAAAAAACAAAATGGGCAAAGGACCTAAATATACACTTTTTGAAAGAAGACATACAGAAAGCCAAGAGACATATGAAAATATGCTCAAAGTCACTAATCATCCAAGAGATGCAAATCAAAACCACAATGAGGTCTCATCTCACACTTGTCAGAATGGCTATCATTAACAAATCAACAAATGACAAGTTCTGAAGAGGATGCCAAGAAAAAGGAACCCTTGTACATTGCTGGTGGGAATGCAGACTGGTGCAGTCACTGTGGAAAACACTATGGATTTTCCTCAAAAAGTTAAAAATGCAACTCCCATTTGACCCAGTAATCCCACTTCTAAGACTATATCCCAGGAAACTAGAAACACCAATCAGAAAGCATACATGCACCCCTATGTTCATAGCACAATTTACAATAGCTAAACTTTGGGAACAGCCTAAGTACTCATCAGCAGGTGAGTGGATTAAAATTTGTGACACATCTACACAATGGAATACTATGCTGCTATAAAAAAGAAGAAACTTGAGAGAAACCAAGATGGCGGCAAAAAATGGAGATCTATCTAACATCTGTTGTAATACTTATCTATCACTTGTTGTAATACTTTAAGCAATGAAATAAAAAAAAATTTGTGACACATCTACACAATGGAATACTATGCTGCTATAAAAAAGAAGAAACTTGAGAGAAACCAAGATGGCGGCATAGGTGAACACTGGAATTGCTGCTGGGCACAACTATTTCAAAACCACAATGAAAAGAAAAAACAGACACCACCCAGACCCATAGGAAGGCTGGCTGAGTGGAAATTCTACAACTAGAAAAAGACTGAGACTCAGAGGAGGTGTGGAAATAAAGTGTAGATGTATGGAGGCATGCATGAAGGGGCTCGCGGAAAGGGCTGGCAGCATTTCATACTGGAGGGAGGCACAAGCTCCCAACGGCTCTGAATTCCAGTTCCAGGCGAGTTTCTGGGGACTCGGAATCATATGGGGAGATCATATGATTGGCACCATCTGGCACCAGGAGGAATTCTAGAGTGGCTTGAGACCTGGTGCCACTTAGGGGAGGGCTGAGAATCGCCCATAGCTGGTTGCTCCACCCTGTAGATTCCCCAAGACCCTGCCCCACCCAAGGTGCATACAGAGGCTTTTGCATATAAAAGGCTGGGAAGGCCCAGGCAGACTCTAAAATAGCACCTCCTTGGATTTCCAAGAGACTGTGTACCCAGTGGTCAGAATGGGACCACCCAGTCTACAACTCCTCAGACTCATAAGGGACGCACTCAGGGGGCAGATTTAGTGGGCACCAAAGCCCTACTGAAGCAAGTCTTGCCCCATAAGGGTGTCTCCAGCATAGAAGTTCTCCCACCATAGACACAGCTGATTAAAGTCACTCTGTCAATGCAGGGAAGCAGCCAAAATGCAGAGACAAAGAAACAGGTCACAAATAACAGAAATGGAGGAAAGCAAACAACTGGATATAGAGTTCAAAACCACAGTTATAAGGCTTGTCAAGAATATTCTAGAGACTGCCAATAAATTTAGTGAGACCCTCGAGGATATGAAAAAGTACGAGCTAGAAATTAGGTATACACTGACTGAAATAAAGAATAATATACAGAGATCCAACAGCAGACTAGAGGATCGCAAGAATCAAGTCAAAGATATGAAATATGAAGAAGCAAAAAACACCCAGCTGGAAAAGCCAAAAAAAAAAAAAAGAATCCAAAAATATGAAGATAGTGTAAGGAGTCTCTGGGACAACTTCAAGCATACCAACATCAGAATTATAGGGGTGCCAGAAGAAGAGAGAGAGCAAGATATAGAAAACATATTTGAAGAAATAATGACAGAAAACTTCTCCCACCTGGTGAAAGAAATAGACTTCCAAGTTCAGGAAGTGCAGAGAATTCCAAATAAAAGGAATCCGAGGAGGACCACACCAAGACACATCACAATTGAAATGCCAAGGGGAAAAGACAAGGAGAGAATCTTAAAAGCAGCAAGAGAAAAACAGTCAGTTACCTATAAGGGGGAACCCATACAACTGTCAGCTGATTTCTCAACAGAAACTTTGCAGGCCAGAAGGGAGTGACAAGAAATATTCAAAACGATGAATAGCAAGAACCTACAACCAAGATTACTTTACCCAGCAAAGTTATCATTCAGAATTGAAGGTCAGACAAAGAGCTTCACAGACAAGAAAAAGCTAAAAGAGTTCATCACCACCTAACCAGTATTATATGAAATGCTGAAAGGTATCCTTTGAGAAGAGGAAGAAGAAGAAAAAGTAAAGATAAAAATTATAAACAACAAGTACATATCTATCAATAAGTGAACCTAAAAATCAAGTGAATAAAAAAAATCTGTTGAACAGAATAAACTGGTGAATAGAATAGAATCAGGGGCATAGAATGGGAGTGGAATTATAATTCACAGGGGCAAAGGGGTGTTGGGGGTGTGGGAAGAGACTGGACAAAAATTGTACACCTATGGATGAGAATAGCAGGGGGGTAAGGACAGAGGGTGGGGTGGGAACTGTGTGGAGGGGAGCTATGAGGGGGAAAAAGAGGAACAACTGAAATAATCTGAACAATAAAGATTAATAATAAAAAATGATAAAAAAGAAGGAACTTTTACCATTTGCAACAGTATGGATGGAACTGAAGAGCATTATGCTGAGCAAAATAAGCCAGTCAGAACGATAAATATATGATCTCACTCATATGTGGTATATAATGATCAACATAAACTGATGAACAAAAGTCAATCTAGAGACAAGGTGGCACTGAGCAGACCTTCCAACCTCGGGGAGAAGGCAGGGGAAGGGTTGGCGGGTTGGGGGGGGGTGGGCATTAACCAAATATCTTGTATGCATGCATATGAGCTTTACCAATGGATACAGACACTGGGTTGGTGGGGGCTTGCCCTCAGGATTAGAGTAGTCAGTGGGGGGTTTAATCAGGAAAAAAATGTGTCTTGTAATCTTTAAATGATCAAAAAAAGGAGAAGGAAGGAAGAAAAGCCAACATAAAAGTAAAATTATGATTATAATATATATTTTCTTTTGTTCAGGTTTCTAAAGTATTTTTGATGGTATCAATGATATGGTGCTGCCCAGAATTGTTCTCAACGAATGTAGAATTGTTTTAGATAGTTATATTATAAATAATGGAGTGTAAAGGAGCATAAATGGAGGTAATGTTTCTACTCTTCACTGACGCTAATAAAATGATAACACAATAGACGATGATAAATTGTGAAAGATAATACCTAGAGTAACCACTAAAAACTATAGACAGAAAAACAAAGCACTGTATGTAGATTAAATGTAATTCTAAAAATATATATTTGATTAACCATAGAAAGTCATCAAAAAGAAAACAGAATCAAATAAGAGGTAAAATAGTAAACAAAGAAACTGGTACACTTCAACCTCCCTAACTTACCAATATGTACACTAAATATAAATGGCCTAAATAATACCATTAAAATACTGAGTATCCAAGAGAATTAAAGAAACATGACCCATGTATGTGCTTTGAACAAGAAACTTTCTTCAAATATGAAGATATGTTGGTGGGAATGCAGATTGGTGCAGCTACTGTTACATAAAAAAAAATGGACCTGCCTTATGACCCAGCAATTCCACATCTGGGATTTTTATTGGAACCAACAAAGGCCACAAAACTTTGGAAGGAAGCCCTGTAGGGAGCACACTGTTTTCTTCCTACTGGCTTTCTAATCTCTGGTTGTCAGGTCCTTCCTAGCCATTATCCATTACTTAAATTTGGCATCTCCTTTCTTCTGTCTCAGTAGCTGGCTTTGTCCTCTGCTCCATCACATCAGGGCATCTGTTCCTCATCCTAGACTCTGGTCTCTAACCTCCACCTAGTTCTGTCTTCAGTCTCTCTCTCCTTTCTCAATTTGTGGTTCCTGCCTCAAGAGGTAGCCCTTAATGACATAAAATCACAGAAAGAATTATGTGGGTAGGATCATGGGAGAAATTTGTCTGTCTATATTTAAAAAAATCTTATCATGTTATTATTTTGTTTTTATTTTTACCACAGAAAAGGGTAAAAACATAGATGTTACTATCCCTTTTGTAAAGGAGAAAATAACTTTCCCATGACCAGGTCTTAACTTGCACAAGACCACAGAGGTGTAGCAAAAGGGATGTTGGGATTTAAACCCAAGGGTCTCTAATACCACCCATTATTTCACACTTCCTGAGTGGGGTTACCCAGGCTAAAAGACATGAACATATTGAAGATTCTTCATATAACTGTTAAACTGCCTTACAGAGGGATAATACTGATTTTGCAATGGTTAATTTATTAACTAGTTAGACCCTTTCCTATTTCTACTCCTCCTCTAGATTACATGAAGAACAATCTGAAATTATTTATCTTTACCCCAACTTACAGATGGGAAAACTGAGTTTCAGAGCAATACAGTGTCTCACTCTAAGTCATACAGCCAGGTTGTGGCAGTGCTCAGGCTAGAACTCATATCTGCAGGCAAAGAGCCATATTGTGAAAGAAATAGGTTTTATATTCAGACCCAAGTGTAAATCCTGGTTCTATTCCTGACTAGTTTCCTTTGGAAAATAATAACAACTACTATATGTATAGTCTAACTATATTTATTGAGTACTTATTAAGTATCGATTATAAAGAATTTAAATATACATGAATTCAGCAAATATTTATAGAACATCTTTCATGTCAAGCACTGTACTAGGTGCTATAGATGGAGCACGAAACAGGATAGTCTGTAAATAGGAAGTTTCATCCAATGAGTAAAATAGAGCATGAACACACTGTTATATATTAAAACTATGTAATGAGTAGTAGGGATGAAATACAGAATGCAACAGGACACAACAAAAGGGATCTTACACAGTCTGAGGAACATCGTAGGGTAAAGGGGGCCATCAGTGGAACTTTTCCTGAGAACCTGAGGATGTGACATTATGCTAAGTCCTGGAGAATGAGTAGGAGGTAGCTGGTAAATGCAGGCAAACACAGAGGAAAGCTGTACAGGCAGAGAGAATAATCTAAATAATGGCCCTAGAACAGAAAAGAATATGGCATATTAGAGGAACTGAATAAAGGTCAGTGTGGCTGGAGCATATACTGCAAAAGGGAAGAGGTATGACATGAATCTAAGGAGGTTGGCAGAACATAGCCTGGAGATAGGGATAAGGAGTTAGAATTTTAAGCATCAGGAGAATGACATAATCTGATTATCTCACTTCACTTACTCCAGCTCTCTCACTTCACTTCCTCATTCATAACACACGGATAAGAATTGTATTGTTGTGGCAAAATGTGTGGGAGAACAATCAGCCAGCACTCTGAGGGAAGAAAGTTTAACCTTTATTTCACAGATCTGGTAGACAAGGGGCATTCCGGATCCAAAGCCTGAACTGATCTCGTAGGGAGGCTTTGACTTATATATCT
>PVJC01051910.1:0-11317 GCA_004026665.1 Murina feae
CTGACAATTTTCTGGGGTTAAGGGTGTTGGGGAAGTGTGAAGAGACTGGACAATAATTGTACACCTATGGATGAGGACAGTGGGGGGGCAAGGACAGAGGTTGGGGTGGGAAAGGGGAGGAGGGGAGCTATGGGGGATAAAAGAGGAACAACTGTAATAATCTGAACAATAAAGATTTAAAAAATAAATAAATAAATAAATAAATAGTTGTGGAATTATAGTGAATAAGATTTCTGTATGCTTAACAAAAGGTGGAGGAAATAAGTTTCTTTTCAAAACTTAGGGTAAAGCGAGCTGGATTTGGCTAAAAAAGATGTTCACTGAAAAACTCCAACTTCTCTTGCTATTCTTGAATAAGAACATGCTTTTCCAGGTTTCTTTTATTAAGTAATTTACAAAATAATTAATGCCAAGGATTAAAACATTAATCCCTCTAGAGAAGAAAAACAATGACAGCAGTGTCTGGGGTAATTGGGAAATGTAATCATGAATTTTCACAATAGACAAATAGAACTCTTACGGAGATCCATCCTTCTGAATGTAGTTATTAGCAAAGCACATATTAATCTCCTCATGCCAGATAAAACTTCGTACTTAAACTTTTACCTAGTCGATTACTTAGCTGACAAATCCGTAATTAAGGCTGCACATTTTAAAAGATATATCAACCTATTGAAGTAGCCTGGTTTAGAAGTGTGAAAGTTCTTTATTTCTTCAAGTTAAGCCATTTTGGTAGATAATGCCCTTTACAGAGAAAAAGAATGACAGTGAGGAAAGTACATGTTATTAACTAAGTTTCTGGAATTTTTACAAATATCGCCCCAACCCAAATGCAACCTTCCAAATGACAAGGCCTCTAATTGTTACCCCTTGAAACTAGGCTTTCTAGGGAATTGGGGCTCCCCAATGATATAGCCCCATTTTGATATGGGACTATATATTTTACGGTTCAATGAAGCTATTTTTCTAATTCTCAGATTAATTGGTCCTTGCCCCCATTCATTTTAGTACCTCTCACACTCAGAAGTGTGTAACTCTCCATCCTCAGAAGTGCAGGATTGACTTTAGTAATTATTGCTTATAGAGGGACATGAAGAACATTTCCTATGTCTTCAATGGACTTCATACAAATAATTATTATTTAGAAAAAATAGACTCATAAGTACACTGATTAATAACCACAATGAGGTGTGTTGAGTCATCTATCTGAATCTTGCTGCACAAATAACTTATATGAGCATCTATATAAAAGCCCAGCAGCCATTATGGTGGAGCAACCAGAACTGCCAGAACAACCGGTGACTATGACATACACTGTGGCAGCCAACCAGCCTGACCCTCCAGGCCCTGATGGGCCATGCCCGCTCCTGGTCAGCCTGGCCCCTGATCAGCCCCCAGCACTTTGTTGTGAGCCTTTTTGTGAAACAAATTAATAAATTCCCACTGATTTGATTAGTGAGTCAACATTCAGGTTGAGTCACCTACTAACTCAGTAAACTTGGCTGGAGGAAGAGAGGAAGGAGGAAGAAGGTGGGAAGGAGGAAGGGGCAGGGGAAGGAGGCAGTAACCAACACAGCAGCTCAAAGACAGGAGCCGTAAACATCTGAGTGAGGTTACCACCCCCAAATCAAAAGCACATGAATGAAGTCAAGAAGTGATTGGAAAATATAGATTCAGTCTCAGAAAATAGAGGTCAAATTAAGAGAATCACATCAACCACAGAGGGAGCTGCCCTCCCTCCAGCTAGCTCCACCCTGATCGGACCCTCCCATCCCATCGATCGGGGCAGGCTGTCTGGCCAACCTTCCGAGGCCCCTCCCCCCCACCAGCCTGGCCTGATAGGTCCCCATCAGGACAGGACAGCCAGACCCCACCTGTACACGAATTCATGCACTGGGCCTCTAGTAAAGATATAATATCTCAAAAAGAAGAGGAGAGACCCTATATGTAAATATTTTAGTTAGCCAAATTGACCTCAGGTCTTGAGAAAATGATCACTTACTAATAAATTATAGAGAATGCACTTGATTCATTAATTAGTGAGATGTAGGATTAAAGTAGTAGGAGCCAGGCTCTGACAAGAGATCCTCCAAGTCTATGGTCTGTCAGTTATAAGGCAGGGTAACTGCTGGCTGCCTGCAAACACTGTAGTCACAGTTGTAGTTTAGACAACACTGGCTTATTGTGAATGCGAGAGTGTGAAAGGAATTGCCACTTAGACTAACCATGAAAACCTCCAAAATTTAACCTTCCACTGTCTAGGGCAACTATGGGTTTATAGCTGTAGTGGTTCATTTTTTTTAAAGTAAAAATACAAAGCAACATCATCTTCAAAATTAGTTCTTTTGTTTACACTAGTGAAGCAGTTGAAAAAAAAATCAGAATCTCTGAAAATAAAAATCATAAAAAAGGTGAAAAAGTTTATCCTAATACATATATTTTTACATGCCCCTGAAAAATGATGATGGCTCAGGGGAACATAATTGAAAACTTGGGGCCAATTCTATATAGTTTTTTGTACCCATTAAAGATTTCTGTTTGAGTTCCATTTTGCTACTTTGCTACTTTGCTACTTTGACCTGCCTGAAGTTATAATCTTCCAATTGTAACATTAAAAACATTTTCTGTAACAACCTACTGTGATACCTCAGACAGAGGACTGCTCTTTGAGATTTGAAAAAGCAGCAGAAAATGACTGTCAAATGTTAAAAAAATAAAATAAAATAAATCTCCCAACTAATAACTAAGCAGGAGAAGTTCAGAGAACATAATGTAGAAACAGATATGACCTTCTAGAGAATGTCCAATTTTTCCACCGAGATTTTATAGGTTCTATTAAGCCACTTTCACAAAATATAACCAGCCAGGATCCATTTTGAAAATAATGACGAAGCTTCAGAATGCCAAGAATTTAAAGCCCAGGAATTGTTTTAAAATTCACAGTTCTAAAGACTCTAACTATTCCAAATAGAAATCTCACAGAAAAATAGCTATTTCTTAAAATGACTGGGTAAATATCAGTACATCAAACTGTGAGATAAATATTAAGGTAATAGACTACCTACAAAAGAATATTATAACTTCCCACTAATTTATATGTTACTTCTATGTATTGAGTTCTTATCAATCATAGAATGTAAGACTATGTAACAAAAAATTGACCTGTATTGAAACATGAAATAATTTTGAAATGAAAAATCGTATAAATTAAGTTTTTGAAAGATAGTATAAAATAATAAGAAAATCCCAAATTAACAACCACATGATATATATTGCTCAAAAATAATTTTATATACCACCTATTGGAACACTAAAAAAACAACACACATCTAGATTGTTGTGAAAATTCAAGAAGATAATATACATGAAAGTCCTTTATAAATATGGAGCATTCTTTACATGAAAGAATTGTGATCATCATTGGTTTTGGGATTGACACACACAATTCTGGGATGTTTCGCACAATCACCTGATTTTTGATCTTATAATCCAAGTATATTATTCTCTTTTTCTTGCTCAGAAGACACTTTCTTTTTACCTTGAGTACTACATTTCTTGGTAATATTTTAGGAACATTATACTAGAGAGGGTAAGATTTAATTGCTTCTTATCTAGCCCATCTAAAAGGCTTGATTTTCCCTGAAAACAAAGTCTGAAATGAGAATCTGCATGCAGGTGAATTTACTGTGGAGAGGAAATGAGACAGAGAAGAAAGACAAGTTAATGGTGAGTTGTTGAGGCCACTGCTGTAGGTACCCGGGGCTGAGTTCCACCAGGACTTCAGTGAAACATGGAATTCCACTTGAAAGCACTAGGCTGGAACTTTTATCTACTGACTCTAGCCCCCACTGGGTTAGCGGTTTCCCCAGAGCTTTAAGTCCCTCATACTTCCAAGCTGTGATTGCACAGGGCCAGAAGCTTCTTCTACATTGGAGAAGACCTGGGGTAGACAGAGGATGGACACTTCCCCTACATTGGGGTGATCAAGGGCAGGATTAGCCTGGGCAGACCCCTAATTTCTAATATGCCATTCTGATCATCAGAGCTACAGCTTTCTCATCACTGAACTGGTGACTCAGCAGTGGCAGACAAGTGAGAAGCTGGGAAGAGAACCCATCCTAAAGGTGACATTCAATGTCATCACCCTCCTCAGCATCACAGCTGAGGACTCACCTGTCAGTTATTTGGGGCTCATTCACTTCTATTTATTTTCTAATAGTCAAGTAAAAAAGGAATGGCAATAAAATGTTTATAAAAGAAAAGAAAAAAAGAAAGAGGATGGACACAGTATATCCTTAAGGTAGGATGCTGCCAGTGTGAGGTGAGTCTGAGCTCACACAGAACTTGTCTGCAGTATTTGCTTCTTTTTGCTGTGTAATAAGGTACCATAAATGGCAGCTTAGAACAATAGCCATTTATTAGTTCATAGTTCCTGAAGGTCAGAAGTCCAGGCATAACTAGGTTCTCTGCTCAGTTTACTGGACTGAAATCTAGGTGTTGGCAGGGGCTGTAGTTCTCATCTGAACTCGGGGTTCTCTTCCAAGCTCTCTGTTAGCAAAATCCACTTCCTTATGGTTGTAGTATGGAAGTTCTCGTTTTCCTGCCAGCTGCCACATGGAAACTGCTCTTGCCTTCTAGAGCCCATTCACATTTCCTTGGCATGTGCCACAACCCCACCCCAAGTAGTGCAAACAGCGGATGTTTGCTTTCTTCCAGACTAATAGGAGCACATCTCTCTGACTTCCTTTCCTTTCACCAGTGGAGAAAACTCTGTTTTGAAAAGGTTCATGTGATGAAGTCAGAAAAAAATCTCCCTATTTTAAGGTCAACTGATTCGGACTTCATTTGCACCTGCACAATCCCTTCACAGCAGCCTCTAGATTGATGTGTGATTGAATGATTAAGAAGAGATATGTGTACACCTGGGGCTGCAAGCTTGGAGAACTTCTTAAAATTCTGCCCACCCCAGACTAAACTCACAGAGTGGCTGAGGAAATGTGACATGGGACACTAAAAACATCTTCTGTAACAATTTTTAAAGAAGCAAGTTTGATTTTTGCTTAATGTT
This sequence comes from Murina feae, assembly GCA_004026665.1. NCBI lineage: Eukaryota > Metazoa > Chordata > Mammalia > Chiroptera > Vespertilionidae > Murina > Murina feae. The sequence goes on from PVJC01051910.1 coordinate 5,069, forward strand.
TTAAGCAAAGAAGAAGCCAAAGTCTAGCAGGATGGGTCTGAATTAAGACGTATCCCTTTAAATTTGGTTTAGGGAATTAATTGATTACATTTTTCTGGTACTTAAGATCGCAAATAGAAGAAACATCCATTATAACCTAGGGTTTCAATTATGTTCTGTGATATCTTCTATGGGAAGGGGGAGAGGCTTAAATAGATAAGTCTGTTAAATAAGGACTATGCCATAAAATGATTGCTCTGAAGAATTGCAACTACTTAAGAAAGCAAAGTGGGAGATTATTAAATCTTTACTTCCCATGTATCCTGTATTGTGAACATTATTTGAATGAATTTCACCAGACTCTATCAATTTTTTTCGTACGTAATTGTTACAACTTATTCAGCCTATTAAATCTCACATTTAAATTAAAAAAATTACTATAAATTAAATATCTGCCAATTTTATGGCTATCAGCACATGCTAATCTTCATGTTGGAAGATGCGCCATGCAGATTGCAAGACATTGAGCTATATTTAAAAGCACATTACTAGAACTGAGTATTTAAATTCGAGTTCTGCTAGATCCTGTATAAAGTTCTTTCCCATTTTGTACAAAGTGTGTTAAACAGTTCTAATAGTCTGATTCAACTACTAGGGAGCTTCAGTTATATTATCTATTTTGATACAGTTAATAGCCTTACTCTCTGTGCACCCAGATCATACTACTCCCTTATTATATGCCAAAAGCTATGCTGAGACCTTTATTTATATGCTTTATCATCATTAAATCTTCATAAAAGCTTTAGGAAATAGGCTCCAATGGTATCCTCAATTTACACATGAGGTTAGGAAAGAGCTTATGTGACTTGCATGTAGGTAATAAGTTATGTAGCTAATAATAAGCTATTAGGTATTCACCCTCAGGCAGCCTAACTCCACAGCCAGTGTTCTGAACCTCTATGGGATTTGTACAGGAGGCAACCAATCAATGTGTTTTCCTCACATTGATGTTTCTCTCTGTCTTTTCCTCTCTCTTCCCCTCTCCCTAAAAATCAATGGAAAAATAACCTCACGTGATGGTTATAAATAAATAAATAAATAAATAAATAAATAAATAAATAAATAATGGTAATGTAATCTCAGTAGCAGTGGGGGAGGAAAGAAAGAACCAACACAAGTGTTATTAAGGAGATGGGTGTAATATAATTTGGTATTTGAGTGGATGTGGAGGATGAAGGAAAGAGTAAAGAATAAAGACTGGATGTTGATGATTTACTAGTAGGTATGCTACTATCAGCACAGCATAGACACTATTACTTTTTATCATGAGGGATACTGATTTTCCATTAAGGCAGCATAAGATGATTGCTCTTTCAATATTATATTAATCTTTTAACCAACTAAATTCCCAAGTATTCTTTATATAAACTTCTACCAAACTAATACTTCCAATCTTGTAATTTGTAGTTTTTTAACCCACTTTTCCAACTTGTGGCAATTCTCAGTTTTGATGCTTTTATTTGATAATGTATAAACTATAATTAAATATGAAAACATAATTAAATCTATGAATAAATTACAAAATTTGCAGTCATTTACTTTTTTATATATGTATGAGATAACTCCATCTGTCATGAGGAAGAGGGAATAGAAATTTCTGTTACTCTACAAAGTAGAGACATAAGAGCATAAGAATATACACAGGGTAGGGGGCTTCTTCTCCTTTTGCTATCCTCCCAGTTCTCACTGGACTAAGCTAAGATGTCCCCAGTCTAATTTGGTTACCAGGTGACCATTATATTAAAGCCTATGGCTGAAATCTGTGGTCTCTCGGTGTTCTATCATTCTGCAATCTCTTTGTTCTTGCCTGAAGCCTTTTCATGTCCAGTGGTGTTCTCAAAACTTCTCAACTACCCTGAAACTTGACCAGTGTCACTCAGGCAGATAAAAGAGACAGAACTCAAACCAAATTCTATATAACTCAAAAATTTATTACCAGCAATAATTCATATACAGCAAGGAACGCTAGCAAAATACATGTTAATCCCTAAAAATATACCAGTAAGAGAACTCCAAGTTTGCTATACTTTAATAGCTGTTTTTCTTTTTATCTCAGATTTAGACTAGATAATGTCTTTCAATTTAAAGATTGAATTTGAAACTCAATTTCATTCACCGTTACTTTTAGGATAATTACTTTTGAGACTGAAACATTCTATACCTTTGCTAAGTATAGGTTTTGCTACTTAAGTTATGCTTACCAATCAAGCTTTCTTTTTTCTGTCCTAATGGAGAAGATTTACTATTTTTACCTTGAGAGAGAGATTTTGTGGCCTGTAATATGGAGGTCATTTAGTGGGCCATAAATAAAGCTCTTAGCAATAGAATTCACTAAAGTTTGCTCAAATTAATGTTTTCTTTATGAAATAATTGACTTTAGGGGTCCATAAAAACTTATATATATTAAATTCTCAACCAAGGATATTTTGAGAAAATATTTTATTGAATGCAAAACATTATAGAATTTATCAGGTACATCCTGGGATAATGTTATGTCTATTTTTATTGAAGTGGTAAAATTGACACTTCATTAACAGGAAGCAATAGTACCTGATAGGAAATCTAATTACTGACAGTGATAGGAGAGGCTATCACTCAATTAGTGTCTTCCAGGGATGCTTAGGGTGTGGCCATATTGACTACTTAAGTTTGGAAGGTCTAGAACTGAAGGTAAAATGAAAGTCTATTTTATGTAGAGGAGGTAAGTTGTTTTCTACAGGAAGAGTTTATTTCCTGGAATATTTCCTTTTAATTTTGTTGTTGATGACTCAGATTTCATCATTAATAAAAAAAATGACCCTTACTATAATCTATACTTCTATACTAATAAAAGGAAAATATGCTAATTAGACTGGGTCAACCAGATATCTTCTGGATGTTCGACTTCTTTCTGGACAAAGCCAAGGTGGTGGGGGCCAAGGTAGTTAGGGGTGATCAGGCCAGCAGGGTAGCAAGCAGTTAAGGGCAATCAGGCTGGCAGGGGAGCAAGCAGTTCATGGTGTGATCAGGGCGGCGTTGGGTGGGGGCAAGGAGTTAGGGGATGATCAGGTTGGTATGCAGAGATGGTTAGGAGTCAGTGGTCCAGGACTGTGAGGGGGATGTCCAACTGATGGTTTAGGCCCGATCCCGCAAGGCCTAAACCGGCAGTCGGACATCCCTGGAGAGGGTGCAGGCTGAGCTAAGGGACACCCCCTGCCCCCGTGTACTAATTTCGTGCACCAGGCCTCTAGTGATTTCATAATATGTCTTACCAGCATTAGCAATTTAGTGTGCATTAGTTTTGGTGGGGAGGTTATGCTTGCGAGACTATGTAGGTACCAATAGAGCAATGAAACAGTGATGGTTGAAATGAAGCAAAAGGGAACTTTCAGGGGTGATGAAGCTCAAGAGTAGGAATCTGACCAAAGGAGCTGTTCTATGAGGTCATTGCTTGGGTTGAGGCCAGCTAATCCTCAAATAACAGTAAATCTGGATGCATGTGGTTAAAATCATGTGGCACCAATGGAACAGAACAGAGAACCCAGAAATTGACCCAAGATATTATTCTCAATTAATATTTGGCAAAGGAGGCAAGAGCATTTGATGAAATCGATATAGACTCTTCAATACAGGGTGTGGGGAAAATAGGTCGGATACAGGCAAAAAATGAAACTAGACCACCAACTCACACCACACACAAAACTAAACTCAAGATGGATAAAGGACTTAAACATAAGACATGAAGCCATGAAAATCTTAGAAGAATCCAGAGGCAGCAAAAGAGCAGACATATGTCATAGCAATATCTTTACTGATACAGCTCCTAGGATAATGGAAACTAAAGAGAAAATAAACAAATGGGAAACATCAAAATAAAAAGCTTTTGCACAGCAAAAGAAACCATCAAGAAAACAACAAGAAAGCTCACTGCATGGGAGACTATATTTGCCAATGTTATCTCCGATAAGGGCCTAATCTCCAAAACTCATAGGGAACTCATACATCTTAACAAAAAGAAGATACTCAATCCAATCAAGAAGTGAGCAAAGGACTTAAATAGATACCTTTCAAAAGCTGACATACAGAAGGCCAAGAGACATATGAAAACATGCTCTAAGTTCCTAATCATCCCAGTGATGCAAATCAAAATGACAATGAGATACTATCTTACACCTACACCTGTCAGAAGAGCTGTCATCAACAAATCAACAAATAACAAGTACTGGTGAGGATGTGGAGAAGAAGGAACCCTCATGCACTGCTGGTGGGAATGCAGGCTGGTGAATAGTGTGGAATACTATGCTGCTGTAAAAAAGAGGGAATTCTTACCATTCACAACAGCATGGATGGGCCTGGAGAGCATTATGCTAAGTGAAATAAGCCAGTCCGACAAAGATAAATATCACATGATCTCACTCATTTATGGAATATAATGAACCTCACAAACTGATGAAAACTGGTAGAGGTGGAGGTGGGTTAAGGTTAGGGTTATGGCAATGCCCAGGATAGTGTTATGCTTAGGATTAGGGTTTAGGGTTAGGATTAGGGTTATGGTTAGGGTTAGGGTTAAGGTTAGGGTTAGGGTTAGGGCTCTGCCTAGGATAGTGTTAGGGTTAGGGCTATGCCCAGGATAGGGTTAGGGTAAGGGTTAGGGTTTAGAGTTAGGGTTATGGCTCTGCCCAGGATAGTGCTAGGTTTAGGGTTAGGGTTAGGGCTATGCCCAGAATAGTATTAGGGTTAGGGTTAAGGTTTAGGGTTAGGGTTAGGGTTAGAGTTAGAGTTAGAGTTAGAGTTAGAGTTACAGTTATGGCAATACCCAGGATAGTTAGGGTTAGGGTTAGGGTTTAGAGTTAGGGTTAGAAAAAAAATAGAGTGAGGGTTAGGGTTAGTTATAGGGTTAGGGTTATGGCAATATCCTGGATAGTGTTAGGGTTAGTGTTAGGGTTTAGGGATAGGGTTAGGGTTAGAGTTAGGGCTCTGCTCAGGATAGCATTAGGGTTAGGGTTAGGGTTAGGGATAGGGATAGGGTAAGGGTTAGGATTATGGCAATGCCCAGGATAGTGTTAGGGTTAGGGTTAGGGTTTAGGGATATGGTTAGGGTTAAGGATAGGGCTCTTTCCCAAGATAGTGTTAGGGTTAGGGTTAGGATTAGGGTTAGGGTTAGGTTTAGAGTTAGAGTTAGGGTTAGGGTTAGGGCAATGCCCAGGATAGTGTTAGGCTTAGGGTTAGGGTTTAGGGTCAGGATTAGAGTTAGAGTTAGGTTTAGGGTTAGGGTTATGGCAATGCCAGGATACTGTTAGGCTTAGGGTTTAGGGTTAGGGTTACGGTTTTAACTTAATAATTTGTCTTCTGTGCCCAATTGACTTCCTAAAGGAGACAAAAGAACACCTATTCCTGTAGTCATGCCTTAAAGGACACACGCAACTACTCCAGGTCTTTGAAGCTTCTAACACTAGCTCCCTCTACCTGTGCCTCCTTCCCCTACCTGCTTTGGGGCTTGCTGAGTGATTCTTGGCATGTGATGGGTCCACAAGAACCTGTCAAGTTCCTAATAACTGAGAACCGAACACTGCCCCATTAAATGGCACGAATTGCTACAGAGATCCTGAAAAATATCAACAAAAGCCACAGAGAGGCCCAAATGCTGGTCTCAAATACCAATCTTGTGGGCAGCATTTCCTATTGTATATCTTTAAACAACAATAACAGTAAAATAGAATATCCTGTTGTTGGGTGCGAGCTCCTCAGCCAGGGACTTGACCCTCCTCCATGAGGAAATCCGAAGAACATGTGTGTACAAGCAGGCAAATGGGACATGCTTTATTCCATATAAAAGCAGCCATAGCAGGCTGGTCAGCGACAGCTTGTATACATGCTCAGCCAAGCTCAAACAAAAGAGGCACTTTGCCATCCGTATTTTGCTACAGAACGGCATGTCCGCGCAGTGTAAAGCTTGTGGCGACCTTGCACCTGCATAGTAGTATCTTAGCTTTGAGCATCCCGATTAGGCTCAAGAGTGGCCTTGAACATCCGGTGTATTCCACACAGGGCCCCAAACTCCACCCCTTACACCGGAAGGTTTCTATGGAGTGCTCTTGCCCATATTCTAGAACCTTGAGTACAGAGACCACAACAGCAATACAAACTACAACATAGCATGAGCAGTACTCCAACTCCAATACCACCAAATGCCCAGCGCCATGCTCCTGACAGTATATACCACTGAAGTTT
>PVJC01051911.1:0-11321 GCA_004026665.1 Murina feae
TTGGCATATGTCTGAGATTTTGTTGCCTTTGTATTCCTCTAGTATTTTTATGGTTTCCCATTTTACGTTTAAGTCCTTTATCCATTTTGAGTTTATTTTTGTGTATGGTGTAAGTTGGTGGTCTAGTTTCATTTTTTTGCATATATCTGTCCAATTTTCCCAGCACCATTTATTGAAGAGACTGTCTTGATTCCATTTTTGATCCTATTTATTTCATAATTTTAATTTGATGTCTGTGTCACCCTACATATAATACATTCACATTTTTCATTTATGTTCTTTTTTGGTCTTCATTGCTCTTGTCTGTAGGTTAAGACAATGAAACTTAGACAGGTGGAGACAGAGTTTAAAAATAAATCCTGTGTTTTGAGTACAGCATTCATGAGGTATTATCAAGAAGCTTATGTCCAGGTTGCTCAGTTGGTTGGAGCATTGTTCTGTACACCAAAAATGGTGGTTCAATTCCCAGTCAGGGCACTTGCCTTGGTTGCAGATTTGATCCCTAGTTGGGTGGGTATGGGAGGCAACCAATCCATATTTCTCTCTCTCTCTCTCTCTCTCTCTCTCTCTCTCTCTCTCTCTCTCTCTCTCTCTCTCTCTCTTCCTCTCTCTCTCAAAACCAATAAAAACATCATTGGGTGAGGATTAAAAAAAAGCTTTACATTCTTATTTTTTAGTTTTAACAAGAATTCTAAGTTTTAAGAGTTTACCCAAGGCTGATTGATATTCTATTTTATAACTGTGTGATGTGGAGGTAAAAAATTTAAGAGTCAATTTCAATCATTTCATTTCCTTTAAAATAATCCTTAAAATAAATATTTTTTATTCCATAACGGAAAGGAATGAATTAACTAATTCTCTTTCCATGGATATAATTTTGAATTATGTTGATTGGAGAATAAATCAGGAGAACTGCATATGAGTATATGAATGTTTAAATAATTATCTTTAATTTAAGAGTCCTTAAGAGAGCTTTACTGCTCAAGTGAGCATTTGGTTAATTTAAATTGAATTAAAAATAATCTTTGGGAAAAATAGTTTCTAAAGTGCAACTTGAGTTCCGTGGAAATAGAAAAAATGACATGTTGTGTTACGATGATCTGATATAGCCAGGATGGGATTTGAACCATGCTGATGTAGATATTCTTAAATATTAGGTTGTTACAAAATTACAGTGTCAAATGGTGCCCCAGAGGGACAGAAAAGTTTCTGCCTAAGGTTTCCTTCTTGAGGCCACAGAGCTCTGTAAAGGTTCATTTCTTGCTTTCAAATGTAGGAGCACCTGGGAAATTCCCCGAAGGACGATTTTATGTAGAGTATATTAAAATGTTGCAAATCTCTGTTCACCTTCCAGGTGGCTGAGCAGAACTCATAGGGAAGGTGGTTATATAAAAGCTTGATAAGAAACCTCAAACGGATGCCAAAGCAACCTCTTTGTTTTAGAGACCAGTTTGTGGAGAATTTCCTAAGTATGCTATTATATATGGTTTATTCTCTCATGGGAATTGCCTGGTCATGGTTTGATTCTTAGAATAATTCTGTCTCACTTGCCACCTCTATTTTAATAGGGAAAGTGCTGCTTGAAGCAAGAGAAGAAAGTGGTGAGAGGGACAGCTCTGGCAAAGAGCTCAGGGGAATGAGCATGACTGTCACAAATGTGTGTCGGCTCTTTGTACTGGCTCTCTGCCTTTGTTATACCTTGACTGTTGGTATCAGAAGGAGCACAAGACTGTCCTGGCTTTGATTACCATGCAGGTGTTGAGGCTGCTGAGGCAAAATGAGCAACTGAAAAAATCTAGCTGAAGACTTAAAGAAAAGGCCTCAGGCAGTTTGCAAAAATTTGGGAGGCTTGATCTTATAGAGGGCATGGGCTAGAAAGGGGCTTCAAGATATAAATTTCAGGGTTAGTGAACCCATATGAAGAAGTTAACATAATTGGCCTGTGACTGCTACTAGTATGTTCAGAAAAGTCTGCTTGCCTTGTCAGGTTTCTGGATCTCAGATTTTGAGACTATTTCCTCCATTCCATAACTGATAAGGATGGTTTACTGCACCTAAAGTGTTTATGCAAACAATATGGCATATACTTTTACACCTGCTTTCATCCTGAAAGTCTGAAATGCTGGTATGTGCTAGGCAGAAGTGCCCCTATGATCAGCCCTCAGTAAAAACATTGGGCATCAAGTCTCTAATGAGATTCCTCAGTAGACAACATTTCACACGCATCGCACAGTTTGGTGCTTCAGGAATTGTCTTATCTGACTATGCAGGGAGAAGACTCTTAGAAGCATGTGCCTGGTTTCCTCCAGACTTCACTCCATGCGCCTTTTTCCTTCCCTGGTTTTGCTTTGGATCCTTTCACTGTAATAAATCAGAGCTGTAGGTCCTAGCTAGAATTCAGTGAATTCTAGCAAATCACTGAAGGTGTACTTGGGGACCTCCAACACAGAGTCCTCACTGAAATAGATGAAGTGAGAGTTACAATATGGAGTACAATACACTCTGGAACTTAAACTAGGGATGAATTTGGAATAATTCTCTACTAGTATCGAATCTCTTGAAAACCTGGTCCCGAAGTTGGAATGAACTAGTCCTTCTAACGTAAGAACCATACTTAGTGTTAAAAATCAGAGTAAGCCCAGTCAGTGTGGGTCAGTGGTTGAGTGTCAGCCTTGAACCAGAAGGTCACATTTTAATTTCTGGTCAGGGTACATGCCCAGGTTGCAGGCTCAATCCCCAGTAGGGGGCATGCAGGAGGCAGCATTGATGATTGTTTCTCATCATTGATGTTTCTACCCCTCTCCGCCTCTCTCTTCCTTTCTGAAATCAGACTAAGTCAGATAGAGCCCATATATTTCTCCTTCACTCTCAATATGATCTGAATCTGATGAAATTAATCTGCTAAAGGAGTATTGCATAGTGCCTCAATGGGAAAAGTGTCAAAGAATTTTGAGACCATGTTTTACGTCAACAAACACAGGTCTTTCTGAGTCTTCCTCCCACATCTAAAATACTTCGGAATTTCACAAATCCTTTCATAATATTCATTAAAGGAAAAAGAAAAGAAAGTAAGTATTCAAAGTTAGAATGGAAAATCCCTAAATAGACATTTTGGTGGAAAACTTCCTGTTCTAGCGCTATAGGCACAGATAAGGGGAGAAGGCCCCATTGCTGGCATGGCAATAGTTTTAAGGCCTGATATTAAGCAGTCATAGTTAATATAATACACTAGAGACCCAGTGCACAAAAATTTGTGCACTCAGGGGGGTCCGTCAGCCTGGCCTGTGCCCTCTCGCAGTCTGGGACCCCTTGGGGGATGTCCACCTGATAGCATGCCTGGTCAGCCTGGGTGAGGGGCTGATGGCTGTTTTCAGGCTGGCCAAGCCACCCAGTGGGGACTCTCACCCCATGGGGGTGTGACCAGCCTGAGTGAGAGGCTGATGGCTGTTTCAGGCTGCCCACAGCCCCTTCAAGGTTCGGGTCCCTACTGGGGTGCCTGTACAGCCTGGGTGAGGGGAAGAGGGCCATTTCAGGCTGCCCACAGCTCCTTTCGGGTTTGGGTCCCTACTGGGGTGCTTGGTCAGCCTGAATGAGAGGCTGATGGCCATTTCAGGCTGCCCACAGCCCCTTCAGGGTTTGGGTTCCTACTGGGGTGCCTGGCTGGAAGTAGGTATCTGGGATTTATTTATCTTCTATAATTGAAACTTTGTTGCCTTGTTTCCCCGCTTGAAGTCTGAGCGGGGCAACATGCTGCCAGGGGCAACCCAAGGTCCCAGCCCAGCAGGTTTGTTTATCTTCTATAATTGAAACTTTGTAACCTGGAGTACAGCTCAGGGCCCACAGGACCCTGGCTTCCTTCATTGCCCCAGGCAACTCCAGCTCTGTGGCCGCCGCCATTTTAGTTGAGTTAATTTGCATATTTGCTCCTGATTGGTTGGTGGGCGTGGCTTGTGGGCATGGCTTATGGGTATAACAAAGTAAGGATCAATTTGCATATTACTCTTTTATTAGATTAGATTTGCCCTAGGTAAGTATAAACAAAATTCCTTTCACCTTTCCTTTTTGCTGAATGTTATTTTTATGTTAAAGAATGTGATTTCAGTGTAGCTAACTCTGTTAGAAGCCAAAGCAAAATGGACTTACATTTAAGGGAAAGTGCTAAGTGAGACTGTAAATATGTGTAATTTAGTGTTTGCATGTAGTTTAGCTTGTACGGTCAGTGTCTAATAGGGACAAGGCTTCTATTTGGAGAAATAAGTCCCATTAGTTACAGAATCACAATAAGCAAGTTTCAGTATTTAAGAGACTATATTTCTTGACTTACCATTTTCTAAAGTAGAGGAGGAAAATCTCTCTTTGAAACTGACAATGTGCAGCTTAGTTATAGGGCTCTTTTTGGTGTTTTATCACCTTCAGCTTTAGAAAGCATGAAGAGGCCACTACTTTGCAACATTTAGAATTCTACAAAGATGAGCATAGGACATACTGATTCCTTATATGAACAAAGAAAACTGATTGATACTCTGCCTTGTTACCTGTTATGGGACCTGAATTAGGGAGGGAGCCATAGAATCATGTGGTGCTGGTTCTGCCTCATTCTTATCATCAACTGCTAGTTGGCACTTTCACATACTGGCAAAGTAAGAGGCATGTTGCTCAAAAAGTAAGTGCATTTGGAATTTTCATGTAATTGGATATTTAAAAAAATATATATTTTATTAATTTTTTACAGAGAGGAAGAGAGAGTTAGAAACATCTATGAGAGAAAAACATTGATCAGCTGCCTCCTGCACACCCCCTATTGGGGATGTGCCCACAACTAAGGTACATGTCCTTGACAAGAATTGAACCTGGGATCCTTCTGTCCACAGGCTGATGCTCTATCCACTGAGCCAAACTGGTGAGGGCTGTAATTGGATATTTTAACATGAGTTATTTGGAAAAGAGGTGTGCATGTGAATTTCACTCTGTACGGAAAGGGTCTTTGAATTAGGGCAACTTAACATCAAATAGGATGATTATACAACTTACTAAACTGGCACTTTTGAGATGAAAAGAAACAGTTAATATTACACTGGTATAATATGTATAAATGGGGAGAACTAAGACATGTGGTCATTCTAGCTTTGAATACTTCTTTTCTATTATTTTTCCTTTCATGAATATTATGAAAAGATTTGTGAAATTGTGAAGTATTTTCAATGTTGTGGGAGAAATACTCAGAATATCTGTGTTTGTTGATGTAAAACATGGTCTCAAAATTCTTTGACACTTTTCCCATTGAGAGGCGGGGGTCTATAATACCACCACTTGAATATGGGTGGGCTTGTCACTGTTTTACCAATTGAGTATGACAGAAATGATACTGTGATTTCCAAGGCTGGGGCAATAGATGATACAGCTGCTTTCCTGGGACACTTCTATTTGGAGCACCAAACTGGCATCTTAGGGCCACCATGTTAGGAGGAAGCAAAACCATATGAAGAAGCCACATGTAGGTATCTGATCAGTAGTCCTAATCTTCAAGTTATCCCATCCTAGAAGAATGTGAGTAAATGAGCCTTAAGATGACCCCAACTTGTAGCCTTTAAGTCTTCCCACCTGAGGCCATCACCATCAGCTGGGAAGAGATAAGCCATTTCTTGTTTTATCTTTTTAAAACTTTTGACCTATCAATGCAGGATCATAATAAAATGGTTGTTTTAAGCCACTAACTTTTAGGATAAGTGTCATATGATAATGAGAATGCTGTTTTCTATGTTTGCATTCACCTGTTTTGGGTATTCCAGGACTTTTCCCAGTACCTTTGGCTCCAAGCAGAGATGGCTCACTGTTTGACACTGTTCTTATCCGAAGTGGATCCTTATGTCTTGAATCACTCTATCCACATAATAGCTATCTTAGGGGACACATATTTTCTTGACATTTATTTCCTTAAAACCTGCTTTTTGGACTCTAATATTCAATGACTTTTCTGTATTCTAAATGATAACATTATATACTACAATTTTAATCTTAAGGCTTTACTATGTACTCTTTGTACTTCTCACTGTTGTTTTATAGGTATCTTTTCTCCTCAGGTAGGTAGTAATATAAAGCTGCTTGATATGAGGGGGCATACTATAATTTTATCTTGTATAGCACAGTACAGTAATGAACAAAGGGAAAAAAAATATCTATTCTCCAGTTATTACTTGGGACCATATTTACATTTTCAATATTTCCCATTAATCTTGAAATGGAGCCCTGATGTATTTGAAAATCATTATAAAGGACTAGGGGCCCAGTGCACAAAAATTTGTGCACTCAGGAGGTCCCTCAGCCCGGCCTGTGCTCTCTCATGGTCTGGAACCCCTCTGGGGATGTCAGCCTGCTGGTGTGCCTGGTCAGCCTGGGTGAGGGGCTGATGGCTGTTTGCAGGCTGGCCAAGCCCCCCAGTGGGGAGCCACACCCCATGGGGGTGTGGCCAGCCTGGGTGAGGGGCTGAGGATCATTTTCAGGCTTTCAGGCTGCCCCCAGTCCCTTTAGGTTTTGGGTCCCTACTGGGGTACCTGGCCAGCCTGGGTGACGGGCTGATGGCTTTTTGAAGGCTGACCAAGCCCCCCAGTGGGGTCCCTCACCCCATTGGGGTGTGGCCAGCCTGGGTGTGGGCTTGAGGGCTGTTTTCAGGCTTTCAGGCTGCCCACAGCTCCCATTGACCCAATGTCCCAGCAAGTCTGGCTGGAAGCAGATTTCTGGGGTTTATTTATCTTCTATAATTGATACACTGTTCCTTTAAGCTGAGCCTAGGCAGGTAATGAAGCCACCTGTCTGCTTCAACTCCGAGGCTTCTATAATTGAGACAATGTTGCCCTTAGTAGTCACAGCCAGGACTGCTGTTTACTTCAGCTCCTGAGGCTTCTATAATTGAAACAATGTTGCAAATACGTTGTTGCCTGGAGCCAGGAGAAACCCAGTGGCTGGCAAACAGTTTTACTCCTGCTGCAACGGAAGCTGCCTGTTTACTCAGCTCCGTGAATGCCGGTCTCCATCTTGGCTGGGTTAATTTGCATACAGCCACTCTGATTGGCTTGTGGGAGTGGCTTAGGCATCCTGAAGAAACAGTCAATTTCAATATTATGCTTTTATTAGATAAGATAATTCTGAATTGTAAAAAAAAAGCAGGAAAGACTATTTTAGGTGTGCTGTGCTTCAAGATGAATTAATGTGATGCTGGGAAACAAAAGCACATAATGAATGGCTTTATTTGTGGGATAAACAAGGCTCTCAAAATGTGCCAATACAAAATCAGTTATTATTAGGTGCATTTAGATTCTTTTAAAGCTTTTGATTAGGTTTAACAGTCTAATACATCTTCTTGGGAGAGAAGTAAAGTCTAAAATCTTTTCTATAAATTATTTAGTGCTTTTATTTCCCTAAATTGATGATTGTGCTCCAATAAGGAAAACTTTAAGGGAGTTTCTTAGCAATGGATAAGCTGAAATTCTCAAAGAATTAGAAATATGTTAAGGAGAGGTGGAGAGCGCTTTATGGTTAATTGTCTAGGAGGGTTTTCAATTCTAGGACTATGAAGATAGGGCAATTCTGATCTAATGTCACACTCCCACAGTGTCTTTGGGCTGACAATGATACTATTTTAACCCCTCTTTCTGGGTCTTATTTAATGCTTAAATCTGTAGTAGAAGAGTATGGTAAAATTTCTCAGTACTTCATTTATCTCCTGGGAGTGGCATAAAATTTTAAGGGAAGATTTGGTACTAAAATAGGTAATTGAATATAGAGGAAATACATGGAATTGTAGAGAACTATAAAGACACTAGGGGCCTGGTGCACAAAAATTTGTGCACTTGGGTGGGTCCTTTAGACCAGCCTATGCCTTCTAGTAGCCAGGGACGGCTTCTTGGTCATGGGATAGCCTGGGGCACTCCAGGGCTCGGGATATGGTAGGCTTTCCCTCATCACCATTGGTGGCTCAAAGAGCCTGGGCTCCAGCTTGGGGCCCCCACAGGGCCATGGACGGGGAACCCATTCAGAGGCTCCACGGGGAGCAAGATTCCCGCCTTGGAGTTGGCCTCGTAGTCTGGCCCCAGCAACTCAAAGAACTACAGGGTCTCAGGGACCTTGTCCAGGTTGCACAGGTTCACGCTGTACCCCGACGGGCTGCCCCCGCCACTGCCTGTGCCACCACCCACCCTGCCCCCACCACCACTCGCTGCCTCCTGCCCCACCCCAGCACATGCTGCACCCACTGCTGCTTGCTCTGTGGCTGCTGGTCTCCATCTTGGCTGGGTTAATTTGCATACAGCCGCTCTGATTGGCTGGTGGGTGTGGCTTGGCTGGTGGGCATTGCTTAGGTGTCTCAGAGAGATGTTAATTTCCATATTACTCTTTTATTAGAGTAGACTAGTGGCCTGGTGCATGAAATTCATGCACTAGGGGGTGTCCCAGTGTCCCTGCACCCTCTCTAATCTGAGACCCTTGGGGGATGTCCAACTGCAGGATCAGGCCTAAACTGGCAGTTGGACATCCCTCTCACAATCTGGGACCACTGGCTCCTAACTGCTCACCTGCCTGCCTGCCTAATCATCCCTAACCACTCTGCCTGCTGGCTTGCTCACACCCTACTGCTCCGCCCCCTGCTGGTCTGCTTGCCCCCAACTGCCCCCTTGCCAGCCTGATCACCCCCAACTGCCCCCCCACTTTCTGGCCTGATTGTCCCTAACAGCCTCTGCCTTGGCCCCACCACCATGGCTTTGTTCAGAAGGATGTCCAGAAGGTCTTCCAGTCTAATTAGCAATTACCCTTTTATTAGTATAGATGAGCAAGTAATGTGTACTTCTGTCTCCATAGCACATTTTGTCTGTCTGCCTTCTTGTTGCTATTTCACCTGATATTTGCTCATCCTGTTAGGTCTTCGGCTAGAGATTCTAACTTCTCTCTGGACACTTTCTCAGTCAATTCTCATTTTGACTCTCAACAGCACCAGTTCATCCAAGTGTGACATGCCTCTTTTGCACTTCTATGGCATCTTGCATTTCGCTCTTACAACATTTATCACAATAAATTGCTGCTGTCTCTTTATATTTCTGTCTCAAATAATGGTCCAGTGTCTTGCTTATCTCTATATTCTAATTATTTAACACTGTGCTTGGTATACCTCAGGAGGCATACAAATAAAGATTTGCCAGATGAATGAAAAAGCTTTAAAATTTTTTTCCACCTTAAAAAGAGAAATTGCCATTTATATTTTGTTTGATTTTTATCTTAGGGCAATATTTAAATCTTAATGTCAAATGTTTTTATAAAAAATAACAAAATTAATATGTTTGTTTTTCTGTTTTTCTTTAAAAAGGAGTTTTTAGCTTTGAGCTGCTCCAGTGGACTTAATCATTGGGCATTTCAGGAACCAATACTTGAGGGTGATATATAAAAAAATATATAAAGAATACTAGCATTAATTATATACAGTCTAGGTCATTTTCTCATATTGAGGTAGAGAGAACAAATTCTGTGAAGTTATTATAGAAAGAGAATCAAAAGGATATGTGAAGCATGTATGGGACACACTGACTCCAGGACGTAGATTTTCTTGGAAACCTAGGAAGAATAGAATCAACTACAAAATAGTTATAAATCTGGCATCATAAGAAGAACAATGGGAAGGCAGAAGGAAAAGGAAGAATGAGATAGCTTTCATCTGGAGAAAAGGACAATTAATTTCAGAAGAAAAATTAAGACATTAGATGTCGGGGTACATAGATGTGAAAGGGTAAAGAAAACACATTAACTCTTATCCCCTTATAAAGAGAGGGTTATTTTAGTTGTTCCTAGTAACTGGTAGTTAAGAAAAATGAGAAGAGGTGAGATCTCAGGGATAAAATTGAACAGACTGACCCAGAGTTTGTCTAGGACCATGAAACAGTTGAGCATGCCTTCTGAAAGTTGCAGATAGGGAGTCAATATCAAGAACTTTTGGTGAGTCTCCCCTGGATACAGTAAAGGCTACACTAGTGATTATAGAAAATTTGGACAGGCTCAAGGTAATTAAGCTGGACATTTTACTACTGATCATCTTGCATGTTATTAGATGAATTTCAGAGTAACAGCAGTTATTGTAGGTGGGGAAAACCACACTTAATAAGTCACTTAGGGAAATAGGACCAGAAATTTATGAGAATTTGACTCTATGAGAATGTTCATTGCTTATGAGGCACATTAAAAATGAAGAACCAATACAGACAAATAAAAACCATGGATTATAGGTTGGAAGGATTGAAGATGATTTCCTGTGTAGAATAAGCCTTATCTGTAACCAGAGAGTAGGAAGGACTTAGTGCTTAAAATATCTCATCATGGAGGACTCTATAAGACAAAACCTAGTTACAGAAACAAATTTAAGGGTGGGAAGCAAAAAAAAAAAAATAAAGGAAACATATTGAACCAGTTAAGAGCATTCTTGTTGCACTAACTGGTTTGGCTCAGTGAATAGAGTGTTGGCCTGCAGACTGAAGGATCCCAGTTTCGATTCCGGTCAAGGGCATGTACCTTAGTTGTGGGCACATCCCCAGTAGGGGGTGTGCAGGAGGCAGCTGATCGATGTTTCCCTCTCATTGATGTTTCTAACTCTCTATCCCTCTCCCTTCCTCTCTGTAAAAAATCAATAAAATATATTTTAAAAAAGAGCATTCTTTCTTTTTTTTAAATTTATCTTTATTGTTCAGGTTATTACAATTGTTCCTCTTTTTTCCCCCATAGCTCCCCTCCTCCCATTTCCCACCCCAACTTCTGTCCTTGCCCCCCCACTGTCCTCATCCATAGGTGTACAATTATTGACCAGTCTCTTCATGCACCCCCAACACCCTTAACCCCCGAAAATTGTCCATCCACTCCATTCTATGCCTCTGATTCTATTCTATTCACCAGTTTATTCTGTTCATCAGATTTTTTATTCACTTGATACTTAGATTCACTCGTTGATATATATTTGTTGTTCATAATTTTTACTTTCCTTTTTCTTCTTCCTCATTCTCAAAGGATACCTTTCAGCATTTCATGTAATACTGGTTGGGTGGTGATGAACTCTTTTAGCTTTTTCTTGTCTGTGAAGCTCTTTATCCGACCTTCAATTCCGAACGATAGCTTTGCTGGGTAAAGTAATTTTGGCTGTAGGTTCTTGCTATTCATCACTTTGAATATTTCTTGCCACTCCCTTCTGGCCTGCAAAGTTTCTGTTGAGAAATCAGCTGACAGTCATATGGGTGCCCCCTTGTAGGTAACTAACTGCTTTTCTCTTGCAGCTTTTAAGATTCTCTCCTTGTCTT
>PVJC01051913.1:0-11320 GCA_004026665.1 Murina feae
GGAGAGAAAGAAAGGCCCAGCTGCTGGCAAAGCCCAGAAAGAAAGAGGAAGAGAAGGAGAGAGGCAAGTACTGAGCAACAGCTGCCACTGAGGCTGCGAATCAGATCCTGCCTCTCTCTCTGGTCTCAGCTCCCTGGGCAGTCAGTGCTGTGTCACCAGGCTGCAGCAGGGCAGTCAGTGCTGGGTTGCTGACTGAAGGACTTCCAGGGTGGTCAGCCTTCTGTTGTGATCCGTCATTACGACCCTGGGATTTTATATATTAGGATGAATGGGTTACCAATGAGCACAAGAAAGAAATCAAAATCTTCCTGGAGACAAATAAAAATGAACACACAATAACCCAAAATCTCTGGGACATAACAAAAGCAGTCCTAAGCAGGAAGTTCATAGCACTACGGGCCTACCTTAAGAAACAAACAAAAAATTAATAATACACTAATGCTACAACTTAAAGATTTATAAAGAGAATGAGAAAAGCCCAAAGTAAGTAGGAGGAAGGAAATAACAGAGATTAGAGAAGGAATAAATGCCATAGAAACTTAAAAAATAAAAAAAAATCAATGAAACCAAGAGCTGGTTCTTTGGAACTATAAAAGAGATTGATGTACTATTAACCAGACTCATTATGAAAAAAAGAGAGGACCCACATAAATAAAATCAGAAAAGATAGTAGAGAAATAACAAGTGACATCACAGAAATACAAAGGATTGTAAGAAAATACTATGAACAACTATATGCCAACAAAACTGGACAATGTGGATGAAATGGACAAATTTCTAGAAAAGTACAATCTCCTAAAACAGAATCAGGAAGAATCAGAAAACCTGAAAAGGCCAATAAAAACGGATGAAATAGAATCAGTAACAAAAAACTCCCAGCAAACAAAAGCCCTGGTCCAGATGACTTCACAGGAGAATTTACCAAACATTTAAAGAACTAACACTTATACTCCTCAGACTATGCCAAAAAATCCAAGAGGAAGGAACACTTTCAAGCTCTTTTTATGAGACCATCATCACCCTAATTCCAAACCAGATAAAGACACTACAAAGAAAGAGAATTAATAGATGCTAAAATCCCCAACACAATATTAGCAAACTGCATTCAGCAATATATTAAAAAGATCATACACCATTACCAAGTGGTCCACAAATCAATAAACATGATACATCACAGAAATAGATTGAAAGGCAAATATCACATGACATATCAATAAATGCAGAAAAAGAATTCGACAAAATCCAACACTCATTTTTGATAATAACTCTCAGCAAAGTGTGAATATCTCAACAAAATAAAGGCCATATATAACAAATCTACAGTGAACAGCATACTCAATGGGCAAAAGCTAAAACCATTTCCTCTAAGAACAGAAACAAGACAGGAATGTCCATATTCACCACTTTTATTCAACACTAGGGGCCCGGTGCACAAAAATTTGTGCACTCGGGCGGGGGGGTCCCTCAGCCCAGTTTGTGCCCTCTTTCAGTCTGGGACACCCTGGGGGGGTGGGGATGTCCACCTGCTGGTGTGCCTGGCCAGCCTGGGTGAGGGGCTGAAGGCCATTTTCAGGCTGCCCACAGCTCCTTCAGGGTTCGTGCACTGAGGGATGGGAGGGCTGGTGAGTGGAGGTGTGGTTGTTTCCCACCAGAGGGCCCATGATCGCACAGCCTGGTGGGGCCCCACCGCTGAGGGGACACACCTGGCGCAGAGCTGGGTGGCAAGCCAGGGGCAGATACTGGTGCAGGATCCCTCGGTGGGGTTCTGCTGCTGAACAAACACACCCGGGGTGGAGCCGGGCAGCGGAGTGGCTTCAGATGCTCTGCACTGTGCAGCAGATGCTCCCGCACACCCTGCAGAGGCCCCCGGGGGGCGTATGAAGACAGCGGACCCTGGACGGGTGCTCCTGCACACACCTGAGGAGGCCCCTGGGGCAGAGCCAGGCAGCAGACCCAGGACAGCTGCTCCTGCATGTCCTGCAGAGGCCCCCGGGACAGAGCCAGGCAGCAGACCCAGGATGGCTGTTTCTGCACGCCCTGCAGAGGCCCCCATGCTCCTGCATGCCCCGAGGAGGCCCCTGGGGGGCAAAGCCAGGCAGCAGACCCAGGACAGCTGCTCCTGGACACCCCATGGAGGCCCCCAGGGAGGAGCTAGGCAACGGATCCAGGATGACTGCTCCTGCAAGCCCCTCAGAGGCCCTGCTTTCCTGAATGCCTGGTGGAGGCCCCCGGGGGGGCGGAGCCAGGCAGTGGACCCAAGACGGGTGCTCCTGGATGCCCTGAGGAGGTCCCGGGCCAAACCCCCCCCCACACTGAGCTGACACACTTGGCACAGCTGTGCCAGCCGTGAAGGCTCCCAGTGCAGAGCCGCCCTGTCAGCCTCCATCTTGGCTGGGTTAATTTGCATACAGCCACTCTGATTGGCTGGTGGGCATGGCTTACACATCCTGAAGAAACGGTCAGTTTCAATATTACACTTTTATTAGTTTATATAATTAAAACACTGTTGCTTTAAGCTGAGGCCTAGGCAGGTAACAAAGCCTCCTGTTTGTTTTAGCTCCGTGGCTTCCACAATTGAAACGTTGTTATCATGATCAGAGGCTCAGCCAGCCTAGGCAGGCAGTTGCAACAGAAGCCTCTGGTTTGCTCTAGCTCCATGGCTGCCGGCCTCCATCTTGACTGGGTTAATTTGCATATGGCCGCTCTGATTGGCTGGGAGGCATGGCTTGGCTGGTGGGCATGGCTTAGGTGTCTCGGGTGATGACAATTTGCATATTACTCTTTTATTATATTAGCACTGGAAGTACTAGCCACACTGATCAGATAAGAAGAAATCATAAAAGATACCAAATTGGAACGGAGGAAGTAAAAGTGTCATTACTCACAGATGACATGATATTGAACATAGAAAACCCTAAAGACTCCATCAAAAAACTAGTAGATTTAAAAATTAATTTGGCAATGTAGCAGGAAACAAAATTAACATCCAAAAATCGATGGGTTTTTTTATATACCAATAATGAATTCTCAGAAAGAGAAACTAAAAACAAAAATCTCATTTACCATTGCAACAAAAGAATTAAGATACTTAGGAATAAGCTTAACAAAGGATGTAAAAGACTTGTACTTGGAAAACTACAGGATGTTGAAAAAAGAGATAGAAGAAGATATAAACAAGTGGGAAAAAATATGGACGTGGTAGAATTAACATCATTAAAATGTCCATACTACCCAAAGCAATAAATAGATTTAATTCAATCCCTATTAAAATATCAACAGCATATTTCAGAGATCTAGAATACTACAAAAATTTATAAAGAACCAAAAAGACCCTGAATAGCTACAGCAATCTTGAAAAAGAAGAAGAAAGCTGAAGGAATCATAATACAAGATATCAAGTTATACTACAAAGCAACTATACTCAAAACAGCCTGGTACTGGCACATGAACAGGTTTATAAATCAATGGAACAGAACACAGAACAGAGACCCCAGAAATCTACCCAAGCCTTTCTGCTAAATTAATATTTGACAAAGGAAGCAAGAGCATACAATGGAGTTAAGGCTGTCTCTTCAATAAATGGTGTTGGGAAAATTGGACAGATATGTGCAAAAAATGAAACTAAGACCACCAACTTACACCATACATAAAAATAAACTCAAAATTGATTTAAAAAAACTTAAATGTAAGTTGTGAAACCATAAAAATCCTAGAAGAAACCATGGGCAGCAAAATCTCAGTCGTCTCTCATAGCAGTATGTTTGCAGATACAACTCCTAGGGCAAAAGAAACTAAGCAGAAAATAATCAAATTGGACTACATCAAAATAAAAAGCTTCTGCACAGCAAAAGAAACCATCAACAAAATGAAAAGGGAGCCCACTGCATGGAAAAACATATTTGACAATGATACATCTGATAAAGGGTTAATATCCAAATATATATGTAAGGAACTCACGCCACTTAACAAAAGGAAGATAAACAATCCAATTTAAAAATGGGCAAAAGACCTAAATAGACACTTCTCCAAAGAGGACATATAGACGGCCAAGGGACATATAAAAAAAATGCTCAAGGTCACTGATCATCAGAGAGATGCAAATTAAAATGACAATGAGGTATCATCTCACACCTGTCAGAATGGTTATCATCAACAAATCAACAAATGACAAGTGCTGGTGAGGATGTGGAGAAAAGGGAACCCTAGTTCACTACTGGTGGGAATGCAGACTGGCGCAGCCATTACGAAAAATAGTATGGCGTTTCCTCAAAAAACTAAATATGTGAACTGCCATTTGAGCCAATGATCCCACTTCTAGGAATATATCCTAAGAAATCTGAAACACCAATTAAAAGGTTATATTTATCTCTATGCTCATAGCTGCACAATGTATAATAACTAAGATCTGGAAACAGCCCAAATGCCCATCAGTAGACGAGTGGATAAAAAAGCTGTGGGAGCCCTGGCTGGTTTGGCTCAGTGGATAGAGCATTGGCCTGTGGACTAAAAGGTCCTGAGTTCGATTGCGGTCAAGCCCATGTACTTTGGTTGCGGCACATCCCCAGTGGGAGGTGTGCGGGAGGCAGCTGATTAATGTTTCCCTCTCCTTGATGTTTCTGACTCTCTGTCCCTCTCCCTTCCTCTCTGTTTAAATCTGTGGGACATTTATGCCATGGAATACTATGCAGCAGTGAAAAAGAAAGAACTCTTACCATTTGCTACAGCATGGAGGGACCTGGAGAGCATTATGCTAAGTGAAATAATCCAGTCAGAGAAAGACAAGTGTCACATGATCTCACTCATATGTGGAATGTAATGAATGAAAACTGATGGAAAAAAATAGATCCAGAAACATGGAAGCAGGAACAGACTGCAGAATCTCAGAGGGAAGATGGGGGAGGACAGGTGGGTGAGAAATGATCCATCAAAAAATTTATATGCATATATGCATAACCCATGGACATAGACAACAGGGTGGTGAAGGGCTGTGGTAGGTGGAGAGGGGTGGGCTATAAGGGGTCAATGGGGAAAGAGAAACAAATATAATACTTTCAACAATAAAGATTTAATAAAAAGAAAAACTGCCACCGACCTTACAGGATAGAGCTTAGGAGACATAAAATTGACGTTTCACATAGTTGCCATGCCCTGGCATCATTCACAGAGGAAGTAACATTTTTGTCTTTAGGGCTCCACAAATCTCAAATCATATTCTGTCTTTGTTATAGTTTTAATAAAAAACGTTTCATAAGCTTACCATGACCAGCAGCACTGTCTTGACCTGGGAAATACATGACCAACCTCAGTCTATAGATGGACATGGATGTTAAGAGTTTGATCTTTTGTTTCCAAATCCCACAGGCAGAGCCCTTATAGACTGTGCAGATGCTTCCTCTTTCCTGGTGTGAATCCCAATCCTCTGTGGGTGTGACTTCTCCCGGGCACCTCAGCACTTGAGCGGTCCTCCCATCCACGGGCACTGCTATGACCATGTAGTTCTCTTCTGTCTAGTTAATAACCCACAGCCAGCGGGGCAAATAGCCGAATTCTATTTTTATATCTTTTCCTGTGGATGTTGCATGAATGTGAACAATAATGATGAAGTCTCACTTAATTATATTTATATCCATTTATATTGAAAAATAATGCTGTTGATGGTGGTGCCATTTGTCTTTCTGATTCAGCAATGATGGAACAGTTGCCTGAAAGCGAGTATGTGAGGATGTCTGTCTGCAGTCACCTGAGAGGCATCACAGTGCTCTTGCTTTCCTCCCAGCACCTCCTCCTCAACAGGAGGGGTTCAGACCTCCCTGCTGGAGACAGCATTTCTGAACAAGGAGCCAAAAATATCTCTGAGGATCAGGTCATTTGAATCTGGGGAGGAAGCCCTGCAGGGAGGAAGCTGCCTCAATGTCCTGCTTCTGAAGAAATCCAGTTGTTCAGCAAGTAGAAGCAGACTCAGATGCGGGAGCTGGTTGCCTGGCAACCTGGACCAACAGAGAAGCCACTGTGCCTGCACCACCTGCAGCCCCCAGAGCAGATGCAGCAAACGGTGGCTTTCCCATTGGGAACACTCCCTTCTCCCGGAGTTCTCAGTGGTTGAACGTTGACCTATGAACCAAGGGGTCACAGTTTGATTCCTAGTCAGAGCACATGCCTGCATTTCAGGCTCAATTCCCAGGAGGCAACCAATCAATAATTCTCTCTCATCATTGGTATTTCTCTCTCTCCCTCTCCACTCCTCTCTCTGAAATCAATACATTTTTTTTTTAAAAAAAGAGTGAACTATTGAGCATAGAAAACAGAGCCAACCAGATGGAGGAAAGAATTAGTGATGTTGAAGATAGGAATCTAGAAATGATGCCAGAAAAAGTAATATTAGAATTCTAAGTATTAGGGAGGAGAAAGAGAGGAAACAGGGAATAGAGAGTCTCTTCAAACAAATAGGCAATGAGAACTTTGAAAACCTATGGAAGGAACTATATCTTCAAATCCAAGAAGCAAACAGAACACCTAGTTACCTCAATCCAAAGAAGCCCTCTCCAAGGCACTTGGTATTAAAATTGTCAAAAGTTAATGATAAAAAAATCTCAAAGCAGTCAGGGGAAAAAAGGACATAACCTACAAAGGAAAACCCATCAGAATTTCATATGACTTTTAGTAGAAACTGCAAGCCAGAAGAGAATGGAACCAAATAAGCAAACATCTGAAAGAGAGAAATTACCAGCCATAAATAATATATCCAGTAAAATTATCCTTTAAATATGAAGGAGAAATGAAAACATTCCAAGACATACAGAAGCTGAGAGATTTTATCATCAGAAAACCTGTATTGCAGAAACTACTCAAGGGAGTTCTTCTACCTGAAACAAAGAACGTAAGGTTACCACACTATGAGTAAGATAAACAAACAACTTACACATGAACAGGGATAATCTATGACAACAAAAATGAGAAAAGCTACAGCATATATGCAAATTTGTTTTAGGTAAACTTAATGCTAACCACACACAAAAATTCCCAAATCAAGATACATAGTTTAAAAAAAGAGGAAAGAAGAATGGAATACCACCAAACAAAAACCACAGACAGAAACATAAAGGAAAAGAACCAATGGAGGCACAGAGCTACCAGGAAACAAAAGATAAAATGGCTGTAGAAATCCTCACACATCAAGCATTCCCCTAAAGGTAAATGGTCTGAATTTAATAAAGAGGCACAGAGTAGCAGAGTGGATCTAAAACACAACCCAACCATCTGCTGTCTACAAGAGACACATCTAAACTGAGAAGACAAAGGTAGATTCAAAGTACAAGGGTGGAAAATGATTCTCCCAGCAAATAACCTCCACAGAAAATGTACCTCTGAACACCCTGACTCTCGCCTATGATGTTAGGGCTCAGGACAATGTGAAGCCCACCCCAACCCCTTTTACAGAGAACCGGAATAATCAAACAACGCAAGAGTTTAGAGTTACACTTTATTCACCGCGGTGGGCTTAGAGAAAATGATTTCAAATTCTAAGCAAGCCTACAAGCAGAACTTCCCTTTTTATTAAGGAGCCGGCCCTCTGTGCAGTTAGTGGTTATCTCGCTGCTAGCCTTGAAAACTATACAATTCTATCCAATTAAAAAATGCACCTGGCATGGCATTGAGATATGGGCGTATCTAGCTCTGGCCTACAAGGTCAGACAGCAAAGTTTATTGTCCTCATTATTCCAGCAGACTAAGGCAGGCTAGAAAGCAAAGTTATCTTTTAGAATAAGAGGAACAGCAGAGGATTCCAAATAGCAGTTTTTACAAAACAGGGGTTTGCCTTCTCACCCCAACTTCCCAGTTCTTTTCCAAGAAAATCGCTCTCTCCATGATTCCTTCAAACTTCAAAACTGCTTTCTGTCCGCATTCTCTGGGGGCGGGGCCGCTGTGGGTCCGGGATGGAGCGACCACACCTCAGTCCATCGTCCGTGCCACCCTGGTGTGGGCATTAACGCCAGCCTCGGTCTCTGGAGGCCACCTGCTCCCTGGCTGCCTTCCACGCTACAAACTGTGTGAACTGAGCAGCCCCTTTACCCCGCCACCCGTCTCGGCCACCCCGAAGTGGAAGAAAGCCGGCCTGACCGAAAACAAATGCATTCATGCAGCGCCCACTTCCCAGGCTCCACCAGGGAAATGAGGCTACCTGACATCTCAGCTCATTTCATTCAAATGTTTGGAATTGTTTTGTTCTCTTATCCTCCAGGTTGTTTCCTGAAACATCTTTGGGGAAAGTCAGCATCACCATAAAGTTTAGATTCTCTCTGTGTGGTTCTTCAGATACCTGTGGGGGCAGAGAGTAGGACCAGGCCACAGGAATGAGGAGGGAGCCCCAGGCACCTCAGTCACCCTCCTGGGGACAGGCAGTCAGTGCTGCAGCTCAGGCATGGGTTTTCAGGAGCCTAAGTGTGGTGTTCCTGCGCTCGCCAAGCCTGACCCGCAGTGACAGTCCCACAGGGCCACGTGTGCACACCTCCCTCGGGCAGAGTCCCAGCTCCTGCTTCTCGCAGACGCACTCTGCCTGGAAGCACAGACCCCGCAGAAGGAGGAGATGGTGGAACTGAGGGAAGGGACTGGTGTGGACAGTCGGCCAGATTCTCAGTCTGAGTACTGTGGATAAAAGAAGCCACATGCTAGCCTGAAAAGCTCAGCAGAGCCCTGCATGGCAGTCCTGCAGGCTCAGAGACCTAGAGTAATCACAAAAGATGGTCTGAAAATTAGACATTTATCTACAAACAGGTTATGGTGGGTGGCCACATCCTGGGCCAGTGTTTTCCCTGACAGAAATCACCTTTGATCTTTACTGAGCATTTGTCTTGTTGCCTCTAAGATAACGTATTTGTGAAATGTCTGGGTAACTTGTAACTTCCCTATTTCTGAAGCCCCTGGGGCACAACCAAATGTGCTGGGCTCCAGGACAGATACTACAAATCCCTTCATTATCATGTTAATTGATCCTGCACCCACCAAAGTATGTGTCCATCATTTTACTTTTTATCAATCCCAGGGATTTCCCCACTTTGCTTTATCCCACCTCCTTAACCTATCACCAATGAATTTCATGTAACCCACCTATGTCCCTCCTTTGATTGCAATGTATAAATACAAATGTAACCCTGCCATTCTCCGGAGCATTATCTCAATTCATTGAGGTTCTGCTTCCCAGCATATGTCGACAGTTTGGCTCAAATAAACTCACAAAATTCTCTACAGGTTTCATTGAGTTTTTTCGTTAACAGTTCTGACCATTTTCCTTTTGGTGACATGACCCAGCCCGAGCTCCCTCCAGATGCTCCAGTTGTAAGATGTAAGATGCGACCCAGCACCAGCCTGTGTGGGAACTTAGGGTGCCTGTGGATCTGCAGGAAGAACGGAAACAATTTTTCAAGCTAATGTGAAATAAATAGAGCATCATTAGCTCCATTGTCATGCAAAAGAGAAGCTTACATAAATCTTTTGAGCACGCAGATGTTCTCCAGAAAGAGCAGAGGAGCTGGCTGGCCTGCAGCTGTTTCCTGCCTCCATTCACTGGAGAAGAAAGAGAGGCCACCCTGAAGGCCGCAGGGAGCTGGGGCCAGGCACAGACACATCCCCCAGGAGTCGCCCTGTGGCCATTGTTTCAACAGAGACTGCGCACCCACAGGGGGCGACACTGTGAGGGCAGGAGGAACCTTAGAAACCCACTGGCTCCAGCCAGCAAACCTTAGCCACAGCATCTCTGCCAGTGGACCCCCGCTGTTTAATTAAGCTGTCGAAGAATTAAAAACTGAGCCAAATGAAAATCACCCAGGCTTTTATTGGGAGCAAATGGGCGGGCGAGTTCACAGGCCTCAGGAAGGGAGAGAGGCCAATGGAGCCGCGCCCGGGCCTAGCCGGGCAGCGTTTTTAAGACCTGGGGCAGGTAGGTGAGGAGAGGGGTTTGGTATGAGGGAGTGGTCCATGGTTTGCCAACGTGTAACTTTCCAGCCTTGCCCAAGACCCCCTGGGCGTTGCTGGCACCAGGGGGCTATGGTTGAGTAAGCAGTTCAGGATCTCAGCATTGTTTCAGGAACCCATCATTATTGCCATTTTATGGTTAGGGGTGGTCAGGCTGCACCTGAGGTGGAGAATGATTTTATGACTCCCTCCAGGTGAATGCTTGGACATTCCGGACTCTCTTAATACTTTGTAATCAGGCACTTTGTAACCCCGCCAAATCGCGTGCCTCACTGTGTGGTAGCATTTGAAACACTTTTCTTTGTGCAGAGGTACATTACAAAACTTGCACATGTACCGCATTTCACTGCGAAGTTTATGAGCAGCACACACACGACAATAATGTAAAACATTTTTATTTTTGCCGGTTCCAACTAGAGGTTCCAATGTATGTTTCCTCATGTCCATTGACAGTCTCCCTGGTGGATCCGATTTTACTTGTTTCCCGCAAAAAAATGTTGTTAATAGGGGTAAGGGGGTGGCGGTTTAAATCAATAATTGCTTCCTGCTGAGGCGGACAATGGGGGGTGGGGGTTAAGAGGTCCTGGGGTCCATGATAGTCAGGGGCTGGTATTGGTGCAGCATCATCTGATGGATTGTGACTCTGGAAATTTCCTTGAAATGTTCCTGGAGAAACCACAAGAAACATGGGGCAAACATGATTATTAAGAAAATAATAATTAGTGGCCCTATTAGGGGGGCCATAAGGGAGAACATGGATGACTGCCACCAAGCGGTAGCTTCGGATTAAAACCTGCATCAATGGAGATCTCCGTTCAGCTTCTAGAGAGATTCTACCTGAGTCTCTACAATACCTGATTCGTTGATGTAGTAACAGCATTCCTCCCTTAAGAAGAGATAGGTCCCCCCTTTTTCGGCTGTGAGGAGGTCCAAGGCTCAGTGGTTCTGGAGAGAGATTTGGGCTAAGGAGGTTATCTGTCTTTGTAGAGAGGCCAGAGAGGCTGTTGAGGCATCCACCGCAATTTGGAGACAGTCACCTAGGTCCCCTGCTGAGATTACAGAGTTGGCTAGGGCCCCTGCCTCCAGCCCCAGGGCCACAGTGGACATGGCAAGAGAAAGACCAGCCACCAGGGAAGGAAGACTGCTCCTCAAGTTCTGAGTGGAGGGGGTCCTGACAGAAGATGAATGAACTCAGCGGGGGTGTAGATTGTAAATTGAGGAACAAGGGTTACAGGGATGCAGAGACAGGCTGGATGTATTAGGAACGTGCGATTTTTTTAGATGGTCCCGTTACACCAGAAGAAGGTTCCTGCTTGGGCAGTGAGGTTGGAGAGGGGTGGTTCAGTCCTGC
>PVJC01051914.1:0-11316 GCA_004026665.1 Murina feae
GGTAATTTCACTATGCAGCTAAAGGTAGGAAATACTGATTTGACCCAGATTACATGACACTTTCCTCGGGCTAATTATACAAAAAAGGCGGGGAGTGGGGTAGTTAAATATCAATCTTGACTCAGCTATAACAGCAACACCTAATTTCCAGGGTCCAAGTCAGGGGCTCAGTGCAGTGGTAAAATGATAAATAGTTCTCCAAAAATGCCCCGATTTGTAGTATTAAAACTCCCACCACCAACTGATATCAAGCTTCTAAATGGACCAGACATCACTGAGTACAGAATTCTGAAGAGAGGCAGGCAACTGGCCCTCACAAACTGGCACAAGCTGGCTCCAGCGCACCACTTCCTCATGACACCAGCAGTGGCTTCAGTAATGGTCACAGCAATGTCTGCATCAAACTGGTTCTATGTTGTAGCTCTGTCCAAGGTCCTAACTAACTAGTGGCCCTGGTTTTCTTCTTTTTTTTTCTTCAGTGTTTTTATTGATTTCAGAGAGGAAGGGAGAGGGAAAGAGGTAGAAACATCAATGATGAGAGAGAATCATTGATCAGCTGCCTCCTGCACACCCCACACTAAGGCTCAAGCTCAACCTGGGCATGTGCTTTGACCCAGAATCAAACCATGACCTCCCGGTTCATAGGTCAATGTTCAACCACTGAGCCGCACTGGCTGGGCTCATCCTGGTTTTTCCACCTTCCTTGTCAGTCATTCAGAGATCCACAAAGTAATCTTCCTAATCAATTACTTCAATCTGCCCAACAATGTTTTTGTTGTACAGCTAAGAACTCTGACCTCTTAAAGGTCACCTCTAAAAGTTAAAACATGGAGTCTAAATTCCTGCAGTCCTAGGAAGGATTTTGCTTTAAGACATTTGCATCTTAAGAGGGCTGGAACTCTTACACCAGTGCTTCTCAAAATTTAATGAGAATCATCTGGGGATCCTCTTAAAATGCAGATTCTGATTCAGTGGGACTGAAGGGAGGCAGAAAATGTGCATTTCTCATAGGTTCCCTGGGGCAGAGCCTACGGCTGCAGCTGCTGGTCTGAAAACACACTGTGGAGCAAGTCCTTAGGCCACAGAGCTGTACTAATAGTGGGGTCCTGGGTCTGGATTCCTCTGGGCACCACTGATTTTTTAAAAAAAATATTTATTGTTGAAAGTATCCCCTTTCCTCCCCCCATCAAGCTCTTCTAACCCCCTCACCCCCAGGCCTTCACCACCCCATTGTCCGTGTCCACGGGTTAAGCATATATGCATACAAGTTCTTTGGTTGATCTTTTCCCAACCACCACCCTCGCATTCCCTCTGAGATTCCACACTCTGTTCCATGCTTCTATGTCTCTGGATCTATTTTGTTCATCAGTTTATTTTGTTCTTTAGATTCCACATATGAGTGAGATCACGTGATATTTGGCACCACTGATTTTAAGACACATAAAGGCCTGCCTGCCCTCCTTATTCTGGTCAGTGCCCCAGCTGACCCTGAATATTTGTTGTGGCTGATAAAGGCTAGTCCCTACTGCTGTGCTGGTCCTCAGCTTCTTCCAGTCTATTGTTGAATCCTTCCATGGTGTTCCTTATTTCAACTATGTCATTTTTCATTCCCCATGAATTCTTATTTATTGTTTCTTTGTCTCCCCATTTTTTGCTGTCCCTGCTGCTGTACTGGTCTACCTCTAAATACCTAAGAAGCCATGGTCAGTGTCACTTGACTGTCTCTGACCACGAGAATCTCTTGGTACACAAGCCATAAATTTAAATTCACTTGTTCATCCATTCAACAAATATTTGCTGTTTACCTCTCATATGTAATTCCTGGCAAAGTTTAGATTATTCTAGATGCTCCATCTGTGTGCTTTAAATAAGCTGAATTGGAAGCACTCCCAGTGCCATTAAACAATGACTGGATTTAGCATGGTTAACTAGAAGTTAAAGGTCAGAGGGGATCTGTGTGGACAAGGAAAAATTCCAAGCCTGTCAGGAGTTTGATTGTGGGAAAATGCAACTTGATAATCTGTCAACTCAAACTGTCAATCAAAGCCCATCATTACTCTTATACCACCCATCTGACACTAGATCAATAAGAAAAGTACTTTTCAATGTCAGATCAATGGTATGACTAAGTTTGGGGGTGACAGCTAAACAATTGCATCATCCTAGGTATGTGAATGTTATTATCAGGAACATCAACTCAAAATAAAATGATAACCCACTCCTGCACAGTGTTGTGAAAGAAATGTTCAAACCCCCAGAAATTCTTGGTGCTCCCACCTACTAAGATAGAAAAGATAAAGTACATGTGTATTTCTAAGATTTATAAAATACCCATTTTGCCACTGAGCTTATGGAGAAGATATATTTTCAGAGCCCTAAGCTAACAATTGAGCCTCCTGGAGCTGATAGGGTAAGAGATTCTTGCCATAGAATTTGTAGGAAATTCACATGAACTGTGAAAATACCTTTTTTCTTTCCCCAATGTAGCAGTTTCCCCCTCCTTAAACCATTTCTAACCTCAGTGTCCAGAATAAATTTTTTTAAAATATATTTTTATTGATTGCAGAGAGGAAGGGAGAGGGAGAGAGAGAGAGAAATATCGATGATGAGAGAGAATCATTGATCAGCTGCCTCCAGCATGCCCCCTACTGCAGATCAAGCCAGCAACCTTGGCATGTGCCCTTGATCAGAATCAAACCCAGGACCCTTCAATCCACAGGCCAACACTCTATCCACTGAGCCAAACCAGATAAGACCAGGAATGAATTTTAACCAGGATAAAGTATCTAATCTAATAAAAGAGTAATATGCAAATTGACCTCACTCTGTTACACCTAAGCCACGCCCATCAGCCAAGCCATGCCCACCAGCCAATCAGAGCGGCTGTATGAAAATTAACCCATCCAAGATGGCGGGCGGCAGCCATGGAGCTAGAGCAAACAGGAGGCTTCTGTTGCACCAGTGATGGAGGAAACTGCCTGCCTAGGCCGCTCAAGGCAACAAAGTTTCAATTATAGAAGATAAATAAACCCCAGAAACCTGATTCCAGCCAGCCTCACTGGGCATTGGGTCAATGGGAGCTGTGGGCAGCCTGAAAACAGCCCTCAGACCCTCACCTGGTCAGGGCATGTGCAAGGGGCAATCAATAGATGTGCTTTTCTCACATCAATGTTTATCTTTCTGTTTCTCTCCCTCTCCCTTCCTGTCTCTCTAAAAATCACTGGGAAAGCCCTGGCTTATTTGGCTCAGTGTATAGAGTGTCAGCCTGTGGACTGAAGGGTCCCAGGTTCAATTCCAGTCAAGGGCACATGCCTGAGTTGTGGGCTCAGTCCCCAGTGGGGAGCATGCAGGAGGCAGCCAATCAATAATTCTCTAATCATTGATCTTTTTCTGTCTCTCCTTCTCCCTTCCTCTCTGAAATCAATTTAAAAAAATAAAAATCAATGGAAAAATATCTTCAGGTCATGATTAACACAATAAATAAATAAATAAATAAATAAATAAATAAATAAATGAATAAATTAATAGGTGATAGATAGATAGATAGATAGATAGATAGACAGACAGTAGATCTATTGGGACCTAAACTAGTTTTAAAAAAAAAGTTTGTCTCCCTTTATTTATATGCCTTTATGTCTGGACTTACCAAGAAGCACTTTCACTTACCTTTGAAACAGCCAGAGTGCCACTTTACCATTAAGCAGAGATACTGGGGAAGAAATGAGTACCATTTAAAATGCAAACAGAGGGTAAAGGATGACTGCCAAGGAACAGCTCATCCAGATGCCTCAGAGCTACCACTGTCTGCTAGTACCCAGTGCCCGTAGGAGCTAAAGTTCACATAGGCCTGTGGCTGAACGCTGGCATGAGAATCCCCAGAGGACTTGTTAAAGCACAGCATGCTGGCCCCACCCCTGAGGTACGCATGAGCAGGTTTGGCTGAGTCCCAAGGACTTCCATTTCCAACAAGGTCCCAGAGCTGCTGTCTCTGCTGATCCTAGGACCGCACTTTGAGAACCACTGGGATGGGCATTGTTATGTCTGACTCATTTGCATTTCCAACAGTTAAATCTAAAAGGAGGCGTGGCTCAGTTGTTGAGCATTGACCTATGAACCAGGATGTCACAGTTGAATTCCTGGTCAGGGCACATGCCCGGGGTTGCAGGCTTGATACCCAGTGTGGGGCATGCAGGAGGCAGCCAATCAATGATTCTCTCTTATCATTGATGTTTCTAGCTCTCTCCCTCTCCTTTCCTCTCTGAAATCAATAAAAATATTTTTTTAAAAAGAAAAATAACTAAAAGTTGACTAGAGCTATATCTGGACATGAGAATCCCTTGATCTGAAGAGAGCTATCCAGGTTGTAATGGCCGGTACAGAGCCCTCAGATAAAGGTAAGTTGCTCCCTCCTGAAAGCAACTATTCTCCAGTGCCCTGGGGTCAGTCCTCCAGCAGGTAAAGAAAACATAGGGCCTGATAAAGGCTAGTGATTACATCTGGCCACCAAGTGGGAAGTGGCTTTGTTGAATTACCGGTGTCACACAGAAATCCCTAGAGCGATCAAGCTGATTTTTCTAAGTAGCGCAGAGAACCCCCGGGAAGATAAAAGTCTGGCCTCTCTTCTTCCCCCATTGAAAAAGAATAACTCCGTCAGAGGGGCTATTGTGCCGAAGAGGTATCTGATAATGAACTCTCTTTACTTTCTACCTCTGCAAATCAAGCTTGTCAACACAAACTGTGCCTAACTGCCAAAGACAGGTTTGGTCCCTGGCAAGCAACAAAAGAGCTACACTCAGGAAAGCAGGCCTTTTGCTGGCACCCTGTTCCACTAGCAGTCCCCCTCTTCAATCACATCCCTGTGTTGTTTTGCCCTGTTGTCTGTGAATTAGCCAGTCCCGGGATTAAATCAGTTGCAACGATGCCAGGCTCTGAATAGAATGACTTCAGCATCCTCCTCCTGGGTAATTACAAAGGGAAAGGCCACCACACAGGGCCTCAGAGGGACACAGAGAACCACGCATGTGTGGGAGATCTAGGGTAAGTGTGACACCCCTTGGGTTTAGCTGAGCCCTGTTAATCCTCCCTACAGTGAGTGCCTATCCTGTCAGGTTCTGTGATTGAGAGCTGCTTAAACAGGTGAGAAAATTTCAGGAAGCTAATATGTCCTATCTAATCAGGGCTAAGTGTTCCCTCTTTGCCCGAGCCCTCTTATTTGCATGAGTACCACATGGTAATGGATAAATAATTTTTTTCACGGTTGTCTGACATGCAGGCCCTTAAATAAGTGATCTAGTGCTCAGTTTCATTTACAGGAGAGCTTACCCAGCAAGCCTCAAGATTCGTGCCCTCATCAGAACTGTTTCCAGCTCCACCTCATCCTTCAGAAACCCAATGGAGTACTACAAAATTAACTATAACATAGTTATAACCAAGGGGTTATTTCTTCACACACACCTGGAAACTCGCTTTTCACCATCTTGGGGAGCTATCGCAACGAGCTCTAGGTACTCAGCACTCCCACTGTTCATTATTTTATAAACCCCCTTTGAACTTTTTTGATTTTGAGGTTTTTTCCTCTCTGTGATCCAGACATACAGCTTATTGACAAAAATTTACCTCCTCCACTTAGTACTTAGAAATATATTTGGGGCCCAGCCAGAGTGGCTCAGTGGTTGAGCGTCAATGTATGAACCAGGAGGTCAAGGTTCGATTCCCAATCAGGGTTGCGGGTCCAATGTGGGGCATGCAGGAGACAACCAATCAATGATTCTCTCTCATCATTGATGTTTCTAGCTCTCTCTTGTTTTTCCTTCCTCTCTGAAATCAGTAAAAGTATTTTTTTTTTAAAGAAACAGATTTGTGGCAAATATCTTGCATGTGATCCCAATAGGGAAGTGGATCTCAAAACTGGTCCCAGGACCCACATCAACACCTGGGAACTTATTACAGATGCAAACTCTCAGGCCCCAAGCACCCAGAAGACCCTGGGGTTGGGGCCCAGCCATCTGTGTTTTAACACACCCGCTGAGTCAGGCTAGAGTGTAAGAACCACTGTTAGTAGAGGATATGAGATTAAGGAGTAATTAAGGAGGAACTCAATTCAGGGTAAGGTATTCTCTTGACTCATGGGCATATTTAAACCTATACATTATTTTGCCAAGTAAAAGATAACCCCAAATACTACATATGTTATTCTCTTCTTATGGTGGTGTGCTGGAGCCAGCTCCTAGCTGCTTGTGAGAGCTGATTGTTAAACATTCAGAAAGTCAGCAAGCCAGCCATGATGAGAGTATTTACACCACAGAATCAGCAAACGCTACAAATCTAAGCTTTTATTCAGTGAGCCGGTTTAGCAGCACACCACTGGTTGATTTTTATTTTTAAATATATTTTATTGGTTGTTTCTTTTTTTACAGAGAGAAAGGGAGAGGGATAGAGAGTTAGAAACATCGATGAGAGAGAAACATCGATGATAGAGAAACATCGATCAGCTGCTTCCTGCACACCTCTCACTAGGGATGTGGCCGCAACTAAGGTACATGCCCTTGACGGGAATGGAACCTGGGACCCTTCAGTCCGCAGGTCGACGCTCTATCCACCGAGCCAAACCGGTCAGGGCAACTGGCTGATTTTTAAAAGGGTTGTTATGGTAGGTGTTGCAACATGAGGCAGTGTCTGATAAAGGATCACATGACAAGGAGTCAGGATTTAGAACTGGACCAGAGGGTAGGAAGATGTAGGCACAGAGGGGCAAACCAGTCCCAGGAAAAGGCCAGAAAGCCAGCGGTACAAACTTAATTGGATGCTCAGAACAGCCAGAGCAGGAACAGGTAGATTATGGAGTGAAGACAGAGCAAGTTTAATATAATTTTATATTTGAAAAGTATTTCAAATATATTGTTTTGTATTCTTGACTGGTGGTGACATCTTGATTTATTCATTCATTTGGCAAATATTTATTGAATGTCTATGTATACCAGGCATTGTGCTAGACCCTGATGCTACAGCAGCAAATAATACAAAGTCTCTGCTACTGCATAGCTTGCACTTTATGGATAACAACAACATAAAGCTAAGTACACATAGTTTAGTATTCCAATGGTGATAAGGAGTCATTTGATGTAATGATCATAAATATATATATATATATATATATATATATATATATATATATATATATATAGTGACTGTTACAACCAGATGACTAGCCGGTAGCTATGACACGCAATGACCAATGACCACCAGGGGGCAGACACTCAACGCAGAAGCTGCCCTCTGGTGGTCAGTGCGTTCCCATAGCCAACCTCCCATGGTCCCTTCCCCTGGCCAGTGGGCCTGGTGGGGACTGGGTGAGATGGCCCCAGTAGGCCCAGATTGCCAGCCAGGTCAAGGGACCCCACTCATGCACAAATTCATGCACCGGGACTCTAGTTTGATATAAGATGCTCAGGGTGCCCTGACAGGTTTGGCTCAGTGGATAGGGCATCAGCCTGTGGACTGAATGGTCCCAGGTTCAATTCTGGTCAAGGGCATGTACCTTGGTTGTGGGCACATCCCCAGTAGGGGGTGTGCAGGAGGCAGCTGATAGATGTTTCTCTCTCATCGATGTTTCTAACTCTCTATCCCTCGCCCTTCCTCTGTAAAAAAATCAATAAAATTTTTTTTTTTTAAAAGATGCTCAGGGTAAGCTTTGTGGGCAAGGTGACATTTGAGTAAAGACCCAAAAGAAGTGAGAGAGCAAGTCGTTGTTGGGAAACAATTCTCCTGGGTCTTGTGCATCTTTGCACAATTGAGGAGCAAAATCACTGACTGCCTTTGATCTGGATAGCTTTTTGAGGATGTCTATATAGCAAAGTCCATGGAAGGCAGAGAAAATGTCTCTCTCCAAAGTTAAGCACAGATTCACTTACTGTCCAGTATAATGAAGATAATATTCCCCCAGAGAAAAGGACAACCATGCCTACCTCACCCCACTTTAAATGATTAGGATTTCCTAATCTCAGGGTTCCTCCCTATAAAACAACCCGGAATGTGCTGGTGTTACCTGCCCTCCGTATGGAAACTGGGACTCGGGGAACCAGCACAAGAAAATGCAGATACTCTGGCTACAGATATTGAGTCAATAATAAAGTCCTTTATCTCTGACCAAAGAGTGTCATGTCTTCTGCCAGCATCCATGAAACTGCAGCAGATAGCTTGATGGCTTGCAAGCAAGGTAACATGGCAAGCCCCTCAGAGCTCATGACAACCATGAGAATAGATGAGGGAAGGGTGGTCCAGGCAGGGGAATCAGCAAGTGCACATGCCCTGAGGAGGAGGATAGTTTCCCTCAACCACACTCTCCTCTGTGACTTTCCCTGGCCCTCCATAACTGTGTAAATCACTCTTACTCAACTCATTCTGTCTAACTTTTAGGATGCCACCACTTCTTGCACAAGGTCTACGATTGTCAATACAGGAGGAAAGAGGGAGCATCTCCCATGCCACCCTCTTTTGTGGTTCCAAAGGGAGTCATATGGAATATAGGGTCACATGAAATTTGTTTAGTTTATGAGCTGAGAAAAACAGTCCTAATCTCGGAGGGAAGGCTGGGGAGAGTGGGTGGGTGGGAGGCGATCAACCAAAGACCTTGTATGGATATATGCATAACCCATGGACACAGACAATAGGCTGGTGAAGGCCTGGGGCAGGGGCTGGAGCGGGAAAAGGGGGGGATGTATGTAATAATGTCAACAATAAAGATTTTTAAAAAACAGTCCTAGATAGCCTTGCAGTGCCCAGAACAAATACTACAGAAAGCAAAGGGGGACAGTGTCCAACACCACCAGGCAGCAGCTAGGAACCCAGAATTCAATGGAAGAAATGTGGGAAAAAATCAAGAAATGAGAGAAGAGGTACATCCTCAGATAGGAAGGTCTCAGTATTAGAGCATTTGTGGGTAAAGCCACAACAAAGCACAGCAAAGCCAGCTGAAATCACAATAGAGAAAAAAATTAGGATAGATTGACTCACATAAAGAATATGGGAGTTGAAGGAAACAGCACCTGGCATATAGATTCTAAAAGCCACATTTGAATGCATTTTGAATTTTTTTTCAGAAAAACATCGCCAAGTTGATCATGAAAGTCACTGAAAAGGCAGAATTCTATTCACAGGCATTTGCATGATGAATCACTCCTTAGAAATGACTCATTTCCTTAAAATTAAATGTCAGCACCTCATGAGGAGCACCACCTCTAAAATTCCCTACTTCCATCTTTAATCAGATTTTGAACTTGGCTTTAGTTTTCAGTGTTAAAAAAAGGAGTGTACTCAGCTAAGTTTGAGAAAATAGTCGATACTTTCCTGTGTATCATGATTCAATTTGCCAGCCACTCTGATGCACATAAATCTTAAATGACAAAAGCAGATTGATACTGTGATTTCTGTTTTAAAATATTTTCTTTTCTCTCCTACCTCAAGAGAACTTACTTCCCTCATCCATAACTTTTACAAACTTACTCCAATGAGTAATATGTGTGTGCACCTTCAGAGTAGATCTTCATTGCAATGCTCTGAATATTTGTGTTCCCCCAAATTCACATGTCAAAACCTAATCCCCAATGTGATGGTATTAGAAGGTGGAGCCTTTGGCCCAGACGGCATGGCTCAGTGGTTGAGCGTCAACCTATAAACCAGGAGGTCATGGTCCAATTCCTGCTCAGGGCATATGCCCGGGTTGTGGGCTCAGTCCCCAATGTGGGGTATGCAACAGGCAGCCGGTCAGTGATTCTCTCTCATCACTGATGTTTCTCTCTCTCCCTCTCCCTTTCGTTCTGAAATCAATAAAAAGAGAAAAAAGAAGGTAGAGCCTTGGGCAATGATTAGGTCATGAGGGTGGAGCCCTTATAAATGAGATTAGTGCCCCTATAAAAGGGACCCCAGAGAGCTCTTTTGCCCC
Organism: Murina feae; assembly: GCA_004026665.1. NCBI lineage: Eukaryota > Metazoa > Chordata > Mammalia > Chiroptera > Vespertilionidae > Murina > Murina feae. Next base: position 9,941 of record PVJC01051914.1, read on the forward strand.
TTCTGCCACATTGAGGACATAGCAAGAATAGCCACATGATGGCTGTTGATGAACCAGGAAGCTGGCCTGCACCAAACACGAAATCTGCTGGTGCCTTGATCTTAACTTCCCAGTCTCCAGAACTGTCAGAAACAAATGTTTAGTGTTCAAACCACCCAGCCTGCAGTATTTCGTAGAGTAGCCCTTACAGACTAAGATAGTGGTACCTGTATCTGTATCTGTATCTATATCTATATCTATATCTATATCTATATCTATATCTATCTATCTATCTATCTATCTATCTATCTATCTATATATATATATATATATATGGCTAATATGCTAAGTGTCCAACTGTCTGACCGGTCACTATGATGCGCACTGACCACCAGGGGGCAGACTGCCAATGCAGATGCTGCTGAGCTGCAGTGACTTGGCTGCGGTGGTTCTCAGGTGATTCACCTTGGAACCAGAGAGGAGGGAGCCCGATTCCTGATGGGGCCGCACAATTCCACTTTCAGCCGTGGGTTATGTTGTCGCTGGGGCACTGTCGGCCCTGAGTCTGTTTTACTGCACACTTGCGTTTGCGTTCCACACCCTGTACGACAGCAACTTTGCAGAGCGCCCTATCGCATTCAGAGACCCCTCAGGGAATGTTGGAGAGCCAGTTTCGGCCCGATTCCCACAGGCCAGGCCAAGGGACCCCACCTGCCAGAGGGACCCTGCTTACTCTGCAGATGCCCTTCAAGCCAAGGTGTCACCCCAGGTGCAGCTGGACAAGGAGGTACCGCAGGCGCTTGGCTCCAGGGCATGACCTGCCTGTCTTGCCCAGTCCCTCACTGCCGGCCACCTTCTAATTAATTTCCTTTCAATGTACACAAATCCACGCACCAGGGCACTAGTATCCACATAAAAGGTTTCAAGCATAATTTGATCCTGAGGTCTATTTAGGACTATAGAAAACCTGGCTAAATCAGACTGGCCTGTGTGGCTCAGCGGTTGAGCGTTGACTTATGAAACCAGGAGGTCATGGTTCAATTCCCAGTCAAGGGTACATGTCTGCATTTCAGACTTGATTCTCAGTAGGGGGCATCCAGGAGATAGCCAATCAATGATTCTCTCTCATCATCAATGTTTCTATCTCCCTCTCCCTCTCCCTTCCTCTCTGAAATCAATTATATATATACTAGGGGCCCGGTGCACAAAAATTTGTGCACTTGGGGGGTGGAGGTCCCTCAGCCCAGCCTGTGCCCTCTTGCAGTCTGGGACACCTTGTGGGGGGGGATGTCCACCTGCTGGCATGCCTGGCCAGCCTGGGTGAGGGGCTGAGGGTCATTTTCAGGCTGCCCACAGCCCCTTCAGGGTTTGTGCACTGGGGGGTGGGAGGGCTGGTG
>PVJC01051915.1:0-11318 GCA_004026665.1 Murina feae
CAGAAAGGACATATGCATCCCTATGTTCATAGCAGCACAATTTACCATAGCTAAAATTTGGAAACAGCCTAAGTGCCCATCAGCAGATGAATGGATTAGAAAGCTGTGGTACATCTACACAATGGAATACTATGCTGCTGTAAAAAGGAAGGAGTTCTTAGCATTTGCAGGCGTATGGATGGAGCTGGAGAACATAATGGTAAGTGAAATAAGCCAGTCAATGAAAGAAAAATACCACATGTCCTCACTCATCTATGGATAATAATAACCATTATAAACTGGTGAACAAAAATAGATACAGAGGCAGAGCAGCATCAAACAGACTGTCAAATTACAGCAACAAGGACAGGAACATTGGCGGGGAGTAACAGATCAGCCAAGGGACTTTGGTGCATGCATTTAAGCATAACTAATGGACACAAAACACGGGGGGGTAGGGGAGGCTGGGGGAAGGGCAGGGGGAAAAAGAGATATATGTACCAATCTTTGTAAAACTTTATGTAATAATAAAAAAATAAAATAAGATAAAATAAAAACTCATACACCTATGAATGAGGATAGTGGAGGGAGGTAAGGGCAGCGGGTGGGGTGGGAACTGAGAGAAGGGTAACTATGGTGGGGGGGGAAGAGAAACAACTGTGGTAATCTGAACAATAAAGATTTTTTTTAAGGAAAAAAATAGTAACCTTTGTGTAGATAATGGAATACTATGCTGCTATAAAAAAGACGGAATTTTTATCATTTGCAGTAGCATGGATGGAACTGGAGAGCATCATGCTAAGTGAAATAAGCCAGAAAGAAAAATACCACATGATCTCACTCATTTATGGATAATAAAGATCATTATAAACTGATGAACAAAAAATAGATGCAGAGGCAGAGAAGCATCAAACACTGTCAAACGACAGAGGGAAGATCGATGGGGAGGGTTGGGGGGCAGGGGGAGGTAAGAGATCAACCAAAGGACTTGTATGCATGCATATAAGCATAAGCACTGGACTCAAGACACTGGGAGGGGGATGAGGGCATGTGCCAAGGGGTAGGGGAGGCTGGGGGAAGGTCAACTGGGGGGGAAAAAGGAGACATATGCACTACTATTTGTAATACTTTAAACAAAGAAAAAAGAAAAAAAAAGTGGCGAATTTAAAAAAATAGTAACCTCAATGATAATAGTGCTTCTAATGGCTCCATTTATGGTCTGCTCAGTGGTAAACACCGTACCAAGCATTTAAGAGCATTCTCATTTACCTCACACATCTTGGCAAAGACTGTGTCATTAAGCACATTTTGCATATGAAAAAAATGTTTTAAAAAAGTTTTAAGGAAGTAAAACACATGTATAAGTTCCCCTGCTGACTACAGTCTGAGCTCTTTGTGAATTGATAAAGCTGAATATAATTTGAGTATTAAAGAGTTATCCAAGTAAGAAAGCTTTTAAACTCTTGAATCAGACTATTTTGATAGTTTTTTATTAGATGTACCAGTTAATAATGCGGATTTTTTTTAATAGATGGAGTTACACATATGTTGATATATATGTGATTTTATATGTATGCTATTTTGTTGTATTGACAGCATGCTTCAAAACTTCATATGTCAAATTTGCTGAAGGTGTTAACATCATAGATATTTTTATGCTTAAAAATGTCAAATTTCATGCCAAAAAAAGAGCATTGCGGGAAGTTTTAATTCATTACTTTATTTTGAAGGAAAAGTTAGCATATACTTTGGGAAGCTTATGGTGAACATGCTCCATCTCAAGATACTTGTGAATGCTGGTTTAAACAGTTTAAAACTGATGATTTCAATGTGAAAGACAAAGAACGTCCAGGTCAACCAAAAAAGTTTGAAGACCAACAATTGCAAGCATTATTGGATGAAGATACGTGTCAAACTCAAAAAAACAACTTGCAGAAAGATTAAACATTGCTCAGCAAACAATTTCCAATCATTTACAAGCAACGGGAAAGATTTTAAAGGAAGGAAAATGGTGCCACATTAACTGAATGAAAGACAAATGGAAACTGAAAAGTCATCAGTAAAATGTTGCTTCAACAGCATGAAAGAAAGTCTTTCCTGCATGGAATTGTGACTGGCGATGAAAAGTGGATTTATTTTGAGAATCTCAAATGCACAAAATCATGGGTTGATCCAGGTCAACCATCAACATTGACTGCAAGGCCAAATCTCTTTGGAAAGAAGACAATGCTCTGTGTTTGGTGGGATCAGGAAGATGTGGTGTATTATGAACTTCTAAAACCAGGTGAAACCATTAATACTGATCACTACCAACAACAAATAATCAGTTTGAACCACGCTTTGATCATAAAATGACCAGAATGTGCCAGAAGACATTGCAAAGTAATTTTGCTTCGTAATGATGCACCATCACACACTTCAAAACCAGTTAAAGACATGTTAGAAGATCTTGCCTGGGAAATATTAACCCATCCACCATATTCACTGGACCTTGTTCCTTCAGATTACCACTTGTTCTGATCAATGACACAAGCACTTTCTGAGCAGCACTTCAAAACGTACAAAGAAGTGGAAAATTGTGTCTCTGAATGGTTTGCCTCAAAACAAGCAAAGTTCTATTGAGACAGTATCCACAAATTACCTGAAAGATGAGGGAAATATGTAGCTAGGGATGGACATTACTTTGAATAAAGCTCTTTTGATGTTTCTCTTGAAATTATTGTGTTTTCTTTGATTACCAAATCCGCACTGACTGGTACACCTGGTAATATCACTTCAACGGCGCGGCCCATTGTCTCAGTTGGTGCATCAAGTGCTCTTGGCAGGCCTGTCCCATGGCCTGGGTCCTTCAGTCCCCTCCCACAGTCACCTCTGGGAAAGGCTCCGTCTGCCGGGGGTGAGGACAGGTGGTGCAGGGCGGGGTAACTTCATTATCCCACTCTCCCGTTTGTTCTCCACCACGACCTGCGACATCAGCAGGGAACAATTCCTAATCCTTGTTCTAGAGATGGAAAGCTCAGAGAGGTGTCCTTTGATATCTCTTACTCCTTTCCTCTGTTTACAGAATCACTTTCTGCCCATTTTTGTTCTATGGAAAATCATTTTATCTTGAGGGTTTGACAGTAGGCCTAGTGGCCCCCTGCTGACTTTTTTTGTTCCACTGTTCTCACTGTTGTTATTTTCAATAACCATTTCAAAAGCAAAAATGCAATTTTTCTTAAAAATTTTATGAAATTTATTTATTGGTGTGACACTGGTTAATAAAATTATATAGGTTCAAGTGCACAATTCTATAATATGTCATCTGTATATTGGATTGTATGTTTATGGTCCCAAGTCAAACCTCCTTCAGTAACCATGTATTTTACCCCCTTTACCCTTCACTACCTCACCCAGCCCCTTTCTCTCTGGTAGCCACCATACTGTTGTCTGTGTCGATGAGTTTGTATTTGTCTCATTCATTCATTTGTTGCTTTCAGTTTTATATTACACACTAGGGGCCCAGTGCACAAAAATTTGTGCACTCGGGGGGGTCCCTCAGCCCAGCCTGTGCCCTCTTGCAGTCTGGGACCCCTCAGGGGAAGTCCACCTGCTGGTGTGCCTGGCCAACCTGGGTGAGGGGCTGATGGCTGTTTGCAGGCTGGCCAAGCCCCCCAGTGGGAATCCTCACACCATGGGGGTGTGGCCAGCCTGGGTGAGGATGTGATGGCAGTTTTCAGGCTGGCCACAGCCCCTTCAGGGTTTGAGTCCCTACTGGCATGCCTGGCCAGCCTGAGTGAGGGGCTGATGGCTGTTTGCAGTCTGGCCACAGCTCCCATTGACCCAAGGTCCCAGCGAGGCTGGCTGGAAGCAGGTTTCTGGGATTTATTTATCTTCTATAATTGAAACACTGTTGCCTTGCAACTAAGCCTCCTTTTGCTTCAGCTCCGTGGCTTCTATAATTGAAATTTTGTTGCTTTGAGCCGGCCAAGGCAGGCAGTTTGCTCCAAACAGAAGCCTCCTGTTTGCTCTAGTTCTGTGGCTGCTGGCTGCCATCTTGGCTGTGTTAATTTGCATATTGTCGCTCTGATTGGATGGTGGGTGTGGCTTGGCTGCTGGGTGTGGCTTAGGTATCTTGGAGTTATGGATAATTTGCATATTATACTTTTATTTGATTAGATATTAGTGAAGTCATGTGTTCTTGAATGTGTTCATCGGAATTATTTTATTTACATGATATTTCAAGGTCCATCCATGTTGTCACAAATGGCAGCATTTCACCCTTTCTATGGCTGAGTACTATTCCATTGTGTATATGTCTCACATCTTCTTTAGGCTGCCCTCTATCACAGGACACTTTGATTGTTTCCATGTCTCATCACTGTGAATAATGCTGCAATGAAACTAAAATAAGACACCACCACACGCCTGCTAGAATGACCACAGTACTCACAAGTGTTGGGAAGGATGTGGAGAAAAAGGAACCCTTGTCCACTGCTGGTGGGAATGTAGACTGGTACAGCCACTATGGAGAGTCCTCAAAAAGTTAAAAATAAAGTGACCATATGACCCAGCAATTCCTCTTCTGGGTGTCTACCCAAAAAAACTTTGAATACATTTATTTGTAAAGATAATGTGCCCCTATGTCCATTGCAGCATTATTCATGGTGGTAGAGAATGTGTAGATTTTTTGTGTTGCTTTTTTTATGTATATACAGACAGAAACATCAACTTGTTGTTCCACTTATGGATGCACTCATTGGTTGATTCTTATATGTGCCTAGACAGGGGATCAAACCCGCAACCTTGGCATATGGGGGTGATGTTCTAACCAACTGTGTTATGTGACCAGGGCTGAAAGTGCAGTTTTTAAATAAACCAGAGTAGCCTAGTCGTTTTCATTATTCATTTACAGATTAGCTTACTTATTTCCATTATTTGTTTTCAAACCATCCTGTAACTATACTTTTCTCATGTAAATTTCAGCTCTAAGAACAGTTTCCTAGATGTAAGGATGTAGTTGCTTCTCATTTTCAAACACAGCCTGTCTGCTGAGGGTCATTGGGGCCTGTTCCTACCTGCCTGAGTGATTCCAAATGCCTCCTCCACTTTGTACTCTGCCCTGTGATACCATATACTATGTTCCATCATGAGACTGCCATATGTTATCTACACATATGCATGCAGAAGAACACTTCACCATGCAATGAAAATGTTTTGTGTGTGTGTGTGTATGCATGCATACTATATAAGCATATGTGCATATATGTATATCATGGTCATGGCAATCTTGCATTCATCCACTTAGTATTCACTCAAGTAAGGACTGGCCCAAGTCTTGGCTGAATGCCTGTGACCTTCGAAGAAAACAAAGGCGTAGGGGCCATGAGAGCTGCCGGGAGGCCGTCTCCCTCTCTCCTCCCTGCCTTCCTGGGGAGGCTGCCAGGAGGCAGATTCTCATCTCCTCCTGAGTTCTGATGAAGTGGAAGCCTTCAGCCTCTCCCCTCAGGACACAGCTCAGACCAGAAAAGCCTCAGAGAAGGGTTTCCTCTCACCCGTGCTACAATCACCTGGCCACTCTTGTCTGGGGCTCACTTGGGTAAGGACCATCAGTAGCCGGTTCCTCCAGCTGATCCTTCTGCTGTTTATGTGAATGTAACTGTCTTTATGGAGAAAGGATTCGCTGTTTCTTTACTGGTTGAACCTGCCAGCCTCCTTCACCCTCACCTCTGCCTTAAGCTTCACTGTGTGTGTGTGTGTGTTATTTTTTAAATAAGAAAAGAGACAGTGTCGCATTCCATCCCTGTCCGTGCCATGTCCTTCTTCCCAAAGCTGTTCTCTTTAGTCTTTTCTGGTTTTAATTCATCTCTTCATGAATTTTAAAACATGGAAACCTTCCCATCCCTTATTCTTTATGCTGGGCTAATGTTCACAATGAATGGGATGACACAGGGCTCCTGACCCACCCCTGCTGGCTGCTGCCCCCATTAACCTTCCCAAAACTTCAGGCTTATTGACCCAGGACTTAGGCTGTGCTGGAAGTGGCCTGCGAGAATTACATCTTTGTCTGATCTTGTTACATGATCCCTGGCAGCAAGTCCCCACAGCACCGAGATCAAACACATTTGATTTCCCTATTCTGCATCAGCTGCCTGAAATATGGCTCATTGACGTTGTTTCATTTGGGCCATTGTTTTCAGAGCTTTCTGTTTTTCTTGTGTTTTCTAATTGTCTTTCTTGTTTCTTTTGTGAGAAGAATAATTGCTTTCAACATACCTTCATGTTCACATAAATCCTCAATTATAATATCAATGTCCCTAAATATGCGATTTAACCCCAAGACAGCTTCCTGGTGGTTTCTGAGGTGCTCCATCTCACAGGTGGCTCTCTGGGAAAGCAGCAGTTCTGTCATCCCAAGATTTCATTCCCGTGTCTCTGGGCCTCCAGTGATGTTCAGGATCCCACTTCCCGTGTTTGTCTCCTTGTTTCCCATTACCTATTTTGCTGAGTATCTCCTCAAGCAACATTAGCAACCAGTGTTTGCTCAACTCTTTCTTTATGTGACTCTTGTTCAGATATTTTCTCTGACTAATGCACTTTACCTTCCATGTCTGTCTTGTGATTTTTACTCTATCTCTTGAAGTTAATTAACGTTTTCTCCCATCTATTTTTTTTTTTTTGCATTTATAAAAACTTTTTGTTTGGAGATAATTAGAAAATCACAAAGTTACAAGGAATAATACAGAGAAACACTGTGTACTCTTTACCCAGTTTCTCACTATGGTAATATCTTGCACAATTATAGCACAACTAGAGGCCTAGTACACAAAATTCATGCACTGGCAGGGTCTCTAGTGGCTGCCAGCTGCCGAGTAGGGCCTTCCTCCTTTCCACGCTGCCCCCTAGTGGTCAGCACATGTCATAGCGAACGATTGAACTCCTGGGGGACACTTTGCATATTAGACTTTTATATAGAGAGATATCATAATCAGGACATTGGCATTGATAGAATCTATCAACTGTACATAGAATTCTCCAAATTGATATGTTCTCCTTCGTATGCAGGGGAGTGTGTAGTGGTTCTATGCATTCTTACTGCATATGTTGATTTATATGACCACCACCACTGTCAAGATATCAATTTCATCACAAAGATCTTTACTACTATCCTTTATAACCATAGGCACCTTCTTCCCTTATCCCACTTAGCACCTGGTAATCACTAATCTGTTCTCTATTGCTATAATTTTCAAAATATCATTTTAAGAAATAATATAGTGTTTCAATAAGGTTGTGTAAGTGAGACCATAGACTATATAACCCATGATTGCCTTTTTCACTTAAGATCCATACAAGTATCAAAAATGGGTGTTGGATTTTGTCAAATGCTTTTTCTACATCAACTGATATAACTATGTGGTTTTTTTCTTCTCAATTTGTTCATGTGATGTATCGCATTTATTGATTTGCGGATATTGTACCATCCTTGCATCCCTGGGATAAATCCTACTTGGTCATGGTGTATGATCTTTCTGATGTACTGCCGGATCTGATTTACCAGAATTTTGTTGAGGATTTTGTCATCTATGTTCATGAGGGATATTGGCCTGTAATTCTCTTTCATTGTGATGTCTTTATCTGGTTTTGGTATTAGGGTGATTCTAGCTTCATAGAATGATTTTGGGAGTGTTCCTTCCTCTTGAATTTTTTGGAATAGTCTTAGGAGGATAGGTTTTAGTTCTTCCTTAAATGTTTGGTAAAACTCCCCTGTGAAGTCATCTGGCCCCGGGCTTTTGTTTGCTGGGAGCTTTTTTATTACTGCTTCAATTTCTTCCATAGTGATTGGCCTATTGAGATTTTTAGATTCTTCCTGAATGAATTTTGGAAGGTTGTATTTTTCTAGGAATATGTCCATTTCCTCTAAGTTGTCTAGTTTGTTGGAGTAGAGTTGTTCACAGTATTCTTTAACAATCCTCTGTATTTCTGTGGGGTCTGTTGTTATTTTGCCTCTTTCATTTCTGATTTTGTTTATTTGGGTCCTCTTCTTGGTGAGCCTGGCTAGAGGTTCATCAATCTTGTTTATCCTTTTCAAAGTCACTAATTATCTGAGAGATGCAAATCAAAACAACAATGAGGTATTATCTCACACCTGTCAGAATGGCTATCATCAACAAATTAACAAACAACAAGTGCTGGAGAGGATGCAGAGAAAAAGGAACCCTCCTGCACTACTGGTGGGAATGCAGACTGGTGCAGCCACTATGGAAGGCAGTATGGAGTTTCTCAAAAAATTAAAAATGGAACTTCCATTTGACCCTGTGATCCCACTTCTGGGCATATATCCCAAGAATCCAGAAACCAATCAGAAAGGATATATGCATCCCTATGTTCATAGAAGCACAATTTACCATAGCTAAGATTTGGAAACAGCCTAAGTGCCCATCAGCAGATGAATGGATTACAAAACTGTGGTACATCTACACAATAGAATACTATGCTGCTGTAAAAAGGAAGGAGTTCTTAGCATTTGCAGGAGTATGGATGGAACTGGAGAGCATTATGCTAAGTGAAATAAGCCAGTCAATGAAAGAAAAATATCACATGATCTCACTTATTTATGGATAATAAAGACCATTAGAAATTGATGAGCATAAACGGATACAGAGGCAGAATAGCATTGAACAGACTGTCAAACTACAGCTGGAAGGCTGGGGAGGATTGGGGGGGAGTTAAGAGATCAATTGAAGGACTTGTATGCATGCATATAAGCATAATCAATGGACACAAGACACTGGAGGGTAGAGGAGGAGAGGGGAAGGTCAAGGGAAAAAATGGAGATTTATTTAACACTCTTTGTAATACTTTAAGCAATAAAACAAAATTTTAAAAAAATCCATACAAGTGTATTCATAGTTCTTTATTTTTTATTGCTTTTGTTCCCATAACGTGGATGTCCCACAGGTTGTTTAATTATTCTTCCATTGAAAGACAGTTGGGTTATTTCCAGTTTGGACAATTATTTATACAGTTTCTAAGGATGTTCATGGACAGTTTTTGTTTGAGTAGCTCTTCATTTCTTTAGGATAAAAGTCTAAAAGGAAATTGCTAGGTCATGTGGTAAGTGCATTTTTTTACTTTTATTAAATAGACTTTCATATTTTTCTCTATAGTGGCTATATCATTTCATACTCCCACCAGCAGTGTGTGAGTAATCCCGTTTCTTCGTGGTCTCAGTAGCATTTGTCATTGCCACTTCTTATTTCAGCCAGTGCAACATGGGACAGTTGTATCTCACTGTGACTTGAATACACAGTTCCCTGACAGCTAATGATGTTGGACTTCATTTCATCTGGGTATTTGCCATCTTAATATTCTTTGCTGTGAAATGTCTGTTTATCTCTTTTGCTTATTTTCAAATTTTATCTTTTTTAAATAAAATTACTGCTGAGTTTTTTCAGTTCTTTATAAATTCTAGATATGTCTGTGTTGGATATGTGGTTTGCAAGTACTTTCTCCTAGTTTTCAGTTTACCCTTCCATCCTCTTAGAGTCACAGAGCAAAAGATTTTAGTTTTGCTAATGTCTAATTTACCAAACTTTCCTTTTATGGATCATGCTTATGTTGCTAAGTCTAAGAATTCTTTACCTAGGTCTATATCCATTCACCTCATGGAAGACATTTAGATTGCTTCCAATTTAGGGCTATCTAATCTAATAAAAGAGTAATATGCAAATTGACCCTCACTCCATTACACCCACAAGCCACGCACACAAGCCAAGCCCATCAACCAATCAGGAACAAATTTGCAAATTAACTCACCTAAGATGGCGGCAGCCACAGAGCTGGAGTTGCCCCGAGCAATGGAGGAAGCCAGGGCCCTGCTGGCCCTGAGCTCTACTCAAGGCTATAAAGTTTCAATTATAGAAGGTAAACAAACCCCAGATACCTGCCTGGCTTGGACCTTGGGTTGCGAGGGGCAACCCAGGCTTTGAGAGGGGGACCAAGGCAACAAAGTTTCAATTATAGAAGTTAAATAAATCCCAGATACCTGCTTCCAGCCAGGCACCCAGTAGGGACCTGAACCCTGAAGGGCCTGTGGGCAGCCTGAAACAGCCATCAGTCCTTCACCCAGGCTGGTCAGGCACACCAGCAGGTGGACATCCCCTGAGGGGTGCCAGACTGCGCGAGGGCACAGGCTGGGCTGAGGGACCACCCTCCCTGAGTGCACAAGTTTTTGTGCACCTGGCCTCTAGTTATTAATAAACCATTATTAAAACATTTTACATATCAATCTGTGATTCAATTTCAGTTCATTTTAGTATAAGTTATGAGATTTAGACCAAGTAATTATTATTTTTTGGCCTGTAGCTCCTCAATTGCTCCCATACTATTTATTTATTTATTTATTTATTTATTTATTTATTTATTGAAAAGGCTATTTCTCCTCCATTGAATTGCCTCTTCACCTTGTCAGAAATCAGTTGGGCCTATTTGTGTATGTTCTCTATTCTTTACTCATGATCTTCGTTAGTCCTGCGTGTCAAGGTAAGGCAGATGGTACAGTGCCAATTGTACTGACATAGACACAGATTTCAGCAATGTGTCCTTGGCCCCATGGCCAGTAGAAAAGGAATATTCTGTCCTCATGCTCATTCTACAGTCTGCAGATCCCTACTGTTCCCTGGAGCTTCACTAAATCCTTCCTTTACTACTGAGGAACTCTTCCAAACATATTGTATAAGGCCAACACTACCCTGATAGCAAAACCAGACCAAGACACTATAAGGAAAGGACTCATAGAGCAAGAGAGTACTTCAGGGGCTTGTGGGAAGGTGGAAATGAGGAGATGCTAGCCAAAGAGTACAAACTCTCAGTTATATACTGAATAATTGCTGGGGACCTAATGTACTGTATAGTTAACATTTGTTAAAAGAGTACATCTTAAATGTACAATTATAGCACAATATCGTAAGTGTATATCTTAAGTGTTCTCACCACTAAAGTGGTAACTGAGTTGATAGATGTTTTAATTAAGCTGATAATGGTAGTCATTTCACAATGTATGGGTATCAAATCATCATGCTGTACATGTTTTGAAAATCACATTGGGGTGAAAGCCTGGGGTGGGGGTGTTGTCAGGGTGGGGGAGGTCAATGGGGGGAAATTGGGCATATGTAACACTTCCAACAATCTCACAGTCAGCTTTGAATGCTGAACGGAGCATGACTATCTATGTTTGCTACATGGAGTTTGAGCAGCAGCAGCCACACAATTTTTCATCTAATTGCTGGTTGCTCATCATTCCAAAACACATTCAGATCTATTGACTGAGTCAGGGACCTCATCACTGCCATTTGCAT
>PVJC01051916.1:0-11316 GCA_004026665.1 Murina feae
CCTGCTGGCGTGCCTGACCAGCCTGGGTGAGGGGCTTTAAGGCTGCCCACAGCTCCCATTGACCCAACGTCCCAGCAAGGCCGGCTGGACACAGGTTCTGGAGTTTTTTCTCCTATAATTGATACACTGTTCCTTTAAGGCGGCCTTCTAACTACTAACGAAGCCTCCTCTGCCTCACCTCGCAGCGTCTATAATGAAATAATTGTTACTTTTACTGGTTAGGCCGGAGCTGCTCTTTCCTTCAGCTCAGGAGGATTCTATGATTGTTACATTGTTTCAAAACTGCTAGAGGCAGTTTAATCGGAGCTGAGCTGAGGGGCTCAGCTTCACTTTCGCTCCTGCCACAATGGAAAGGGCTGTTTACTCAGGTCCGTGAGTGGCGGCCGCCATGTTGGCTGGGCTAATTTGCATACAGCCGCTCTGATTGGCTGGTGGGCGTGGCTTACCCTGTCTCGGAGAAACGGTTAATTTTAATATTTTGCTTTTATTAGTTTAGATAGTTAGTGCCTGGCACTAGGTGCTTCAGTATGTATTGGTTGAATTCATACCAATTGCCATCATTTAATAACACTTAGTGAATGTCATTTACAATGGCATGAACTTTAACTGCCATTAAGAGCCTGGTTCTTCCTACTACAAGCTATGGTAAGTTGTCACTTGACTTTACCTCTTAATACCCACTTTCTATAAAATGAAACTAACAATGGTACCTGCCTCCCTAGGGTAGTTGTGAGAATTTAATCATCCAGGGAAAGTATGTGAAATGAAAAAAAGTGCTCATTTAATGTTAGCTGTTATCATCCTTTAATCCCATAAGAAAGATTTATCAAGTATCTTCTCTGTGTCCTAACTTCATTACAGTCCTGCCAAAGAGACTTACCCCTCCCATTTAAAGGTAGCTAAGAGATTAAATTTTTTGCCCAAGTTTGCTTGGTCAGAAAGTGATAGGATTGGGATTTGAACGCAACCTTATGCAAATCCAAAAACTGTGCACAGTCCACCCTACTGCACAAGGCATTTCAGGTGCTAGAACTAATATGAAGGGGAGAGGATGACTTCAGGAAAACTGCCCCACAATTCAGAGCGTAGAGCTGAAGAGGATGGGGAGTGAGCCCTCCCTTCTTTTGAACGATCCATAACACTGATGCCTTCACAATCCATGCCAGCATTTAAGAACCTCTCCTGGCATTGTATTTTCCTATCTCACATTGAAACCTCTCCTTCTCACCTACTTGTCTAGAAGCCACAGGACAGACCAGTTACCAACTAACTCGCTGGGCTGTCTTTATAGATTGCATTTAAGGAGCATTCTCCTGGCAGCTCAGCCCTAATTTCAATCCCAAGGGGAGACCAGAGTGTTTGACATGTGAGGGGAATTCAATCCTCATTCTACAGCAACCTCAAATTGCAGGGATAACAACATCGTGGTAAATGCCAGCCCTTGTGATTTTCAGCAGTGCTGTACTTAACCACCAAATGTAGAAAAGGCCTGATCCTGAAAAGGCTCTCCTGGTGGGAAAACTCATACACCACGTGTGAATTCAAATTATGGCTCTCTCTTTCTACCTCAGCAAGTCAATGATCCATGTTATGTCATATAAGAAGCCTGCTGCCCTCTTTGCTCATCTCTAAAATGGGGATGTGTGGTCTCATATTTTATGGCTTTTTGCAAAGAAAAGCTGATGCCAAAAGAGGAGCTAAATCATTAAAATGCTTTTCTTAATCATTTATCAAGACCCTAAGAAAGTTAGTTTCAGATAGATGACCTTCTGACTCCAGAAGAAACCCCTCAGCCAGGTTCAGACCCAGTCCAAAACTGTGTCCATTTTTGAGGTGTTCAAAAGGCCATCACAGCATGGAAGCCATTCCTACATGAATTGGTTTCCTAGGGCGGCCATTAAAAATTACTGGGTGGTTTAAAGCAACAGAAGTTGATTCAGAGTTTTGGAGGCTAAAAGTCCAAAATATAGCAGTGTTATGCTCCTTCCAGGGGCTTCAGGGGACAATGCAATCTTTATCTCTTACAGCTTCTGGTGACTATTGGCATGCCTTGACTTGTGGCCATATCACTCCAACCTCTGTCTCCATGGTCACATGCTTTTCTCTTGTGGCCATGAAATATCCCTCTGCCTCTCTTTTATAAGGATGTGTCATTGCATTTAGGGCTCACTAAATAATTCAGGATGATGTCATCATCTCCTGTTAAGTTAATTACATTAACAAAGACTGTTTGTCCAAATAAAGTAACATTAACAGGTTCTAGAGATTAGGATATAGACATATATTTCAAGGGACTGCCATTCAACCCACCATACTACCTTACCTTACACTAATGTCCCTTCAACCATTCTCATTTAAATCTCAAGTCCAACATTCACTATTTACTGAAACTTTGGCAATCTCTCTCTCTTTCTGAGGCTCAGTTTCTTCATTTATAAAGTGAAAATTATGGGCATAAATAACTCCAGCAGAGTTGCTAGAGGGTATTCCTTTTCCTCAATATTCAATCTCACACTTAAAACAACTCTACAAGTTAAACATTATTCCCTATTTTTAAATTTGAGAAATTGAGTGCTTGGAGAAGTTAAATAACTTGACCACACCAACTCAGCTAGGTAAGAGTGGACCTGACTTTAAAAATCAAAGCTTATTCTGCTAGCCAGCCTCCCTAACCCCTTTACCTTCTTAACAGTTCCAGGCCAATTCCAAAACTATTCACTGGCACTAGACAGAAAATGTTTTCTCAAAGTAAATTGGAAAATGCTCTCTCTAGTAGGCTCTCCAGAATGTTCCTTGTTTAACCAGCTTTATAAATGTTCTTTCTTCTCCTCTACCTTTCTTTGAATGCATTCTAAGTTCTCTGTTATCTTCAAAACATGATCCTGAGAGGAAACACCTTCCTCTGGCAATCAGAAATCAGCTTTCAACTCTCTATTCACTTCACATCCTCCTGTTAATATACCTCTTGGTAATTTCACCTTTCTTTTTTTAAAAAATCTTTATTATTGAAAGTATTACATATGTCCCCTTTTTTCTCCCATTGACCCCTTATAGCCCGTCCCCACCCCAGGCCTCCACCACCCTATTATCTATGTTCATGGGTTATGCATATATGCATACAAGTTCCTTGGTTGATCTCTTCCCACCCACCCATGCCTTCAAAAGTAATTTCAACCTTCAGTATTTCAGCGGGCACTCAATGTGTAATGTTTTCTTTCTCTGTCCTCTGGTTCTTCTCCTTACTCATGGATGATGGGTCAGCTTATATTTGTGCTCTGGATCATTCTTTCCTGAATGATCACATTGCATATATCTCTTTCAGAATTCCATGGTATTAATTGCTAGCTTGCTTTCCTGTAATATCAGAGAATTTCTGGTTCCTAGTCTAACCATAAGTAACCTGTTTGCCTGTTTGAGGCAAAGATATCTTATTAGAGAAAACCATGGATATTTGTTCTATCAGCTCTCCTTTTTAAAAATGATCTTCTGTTCTGATTTCAGAGGCTAAGGATCTCATAGGGATACCCTAGGGTCAACCTGCAGCAGTCCCATCCTTGTATCAAACCTAGAAGAATAGTAATATATGTTACCCAGACAGGAATAATTCCATATATTCATATTCTCAAAAAGCAAACCTAATGCCCTATAACTAATTACACTTGATACTGAATCTGGCTTATTCATTCATTCTTCTAAGTTGTTGAAATGTGATCTTCTAAGCCCCAGGTGCTGGAGAACTTACATCTAAATATCGCCAGGGAGGTCAATGTCACATAATGCATTTTGATAACAACTTAAAACAAAGTCAAAGAGTTTACATGGCTCACAAAAGGACTATCTTCTTAGTGGTAACTATCATTAACTTGCCAAAGGACTTCAATTTAGCAGCCAGGTGGAGCCTGATGGAACCAAGAACTTGGCAGAGTTCTCAAATGTGGCAGGGCACCTCCAACAACCTCTTTACATGATCCCACAGAACCAACTCTACCCATTTTCTACCCTGCATATGAACAGCCCTACTTCTATAACCATCTTTTGCAGTGACTATAAATTCATTATTTTGTTATTAATCAACCCTTAGAAATCATTTTAATGCTACTTATAAGGTGACATCTATGTTATATTCTACTACAGGTTAGTTCCTAGAATATTCTGCCTCTCTCCATTTTCTGGACACATGGAAAAGTGTACTTTTCAACCACTCTGTATTTGGGGGCACTATTGGAATCGTTATGACCAATGAAATATAAGTGCAGATGACTGTGTTACTTCCCAGTTGAGGTGATGAAAGACCCATTCTGATGCTCCTATTTCTCTCATCTTCCACATAATTCATGTGGTGCAGCTACAAAATAAAAAAGTATCTCTCAACCCTATCCCTGAATGACTTTGTGAAGCAGAACCTCTCCTACGGACTCCTCTGAACATATATGATCAACAAGAAATGAACTTCTATTGGATGAAGCTCCAAGAATTTGGAAGTCATCACCAGCATGTAACATTGCCTATCCTGACAACAGCCTAGTGTAAATCAACACCTCTATGCATGTGATCCATGTGTGACTAGGGATTTGCCAAGTTCTGATTGGTGGAACTGGTGGAATTGGTTTCCAATCCAACTGGCATCAAATCAGGCAATGATTCTAACTCATAAGAGGACAGGTTGTTACCTTATGATCTTATGATGGAATAATATTGAGACATTTATAATTTATGTAGCATGTAATAGTTTTTATTTGTTCTAGATAACTCAATGACAAGTATCCACTTCAACTGAGTCTACAGATGAAATACCCTCAAGCATTGCTCAAGTGAAGGAATATGGATGCTGTATTTCTATTGAATAGCTTGTGCAAACACTCTTGTATGGAAGAATCAAGGACATATTAACAATATCCTAAAAGGGCTTGGGAAATGTTTGGAGTAATTTATGACATCTTTAAACTGGTGTATGAATAACTCTCATGGTAAATAGATGGTTTTAATGGAATAAGTTTCCAGATCCTCAACTTTCATATGTACTCAATCTTAACACTGATTGGAAGACAACCTGGGGCAGAGGTTGGAGGCTGCCTGCCACTTTTCCTTTCTCTTCTGACCTTTCACAGCCATCCTTCTTCCACACTACAGATAAGAGGCATGTCTTTCATACTCCATCCCCATTCCTTCTTTTCATAGTCTATTTCCCTCTGGTGTGACTACCACCATGGCATTAACAAAGGACACATTTGAAATACTGGTGTCCAGAAGCTTCCTTTAATCAACCACCATAGTCTTTTAATCATCCATCTTTTTAAGAGATATATTTCTGCTCGGCCAGTGTGGATCAGTGGTTGAACATTGACCTATGAACCAGGAGGTCATGGTTCGATTTCTGGTCAGGGCACATGCCAGATTGAGGGCTTGATCCCCAGTGGGAGGCATGCAAGAGGCAGCCAATCAATGATTCTCTCTCATCATTGATGTTTCTATCACTCCTTCCCCTTCCCTTCCTCTTTCTGAAATAAAAAAAGATTTCTAATACCTTTTAAAATTTATATTAATGATCACTTTAAAAGTATATATATATATATATATATATATATATATATATATATATATCCCTAAGTGACCAGTCGACGGTTTGACCGGTCCGTATGATGTGCATTGACCACCAGGGGGCAGATGCTCAACATAGGAGCTGCTCCCTGGTGGTTAGTGCACTCCTACAGCCACAGCAGGAGTGATGCTCAGCTGACCAACAGATGTCAAACACTGGACTCAAAGCTGGCAGCACGAGCTCATCCCACCTCTGAGGCCAGGACGAGCCTCGGGATCCATGCTGGCACTGGCCCGGGCTCAGGCTCCTCCTTGGTGGCTTGCTGCTTTGCACACTATTGCATCCCTTGGAAGATGTTGGACTGTGGGTTTCAGCCCATCCAAAACCTCAGCCCCATCCAAAACCCACAGTACAACATCCCCTGAGGGGTCCCAGATTACGAGAGTGTACAGGCCAGGCTAAGGGACCCAACTGGTGCATGAATCTGTGCACCGGGCCTCTAGTACGTTTATAATGATAATTCAACCCAGAAGAAATTTGTACACCAAGCCTTATAGTCATGCTAATTTTTTAATTTAAATTTTGTACCTCTTTTTCTGTAGAGTAGTATGATAATATGATCAATGAAAAAAATTCAAGCATTAAAATGTATTGTATAAGTGCAAAATTTTGTGGAAAAAATAGAATGGAAATATGTTTTCAAGGAGAAAAAAGAAATTATGCAAAATCTTTGTTTTTAAAAAGAGAACTTTTATATATTTTTGAGCAGATAATAGAAGGTTTTAAATAGCTAGGGTGTTTATATTTCATTGGAAACTTTTTAAAGAGTGATGCAACAATTTTGTTTTGTTTTAAACTGTCAAGATCTACAAAGCACTAGAGATTGCATCATTTACAACCATTTAAATGTATCATGAAAAATTTTGGATGTCAACTTGAAAATGTGTGATGAGGCACATACTTTTTCAAAATTCTTCCTGGGTAATATGCAAGCAAAGCAATGTGGAGACTCCTGATTCAGCACAAGCTGAGGCCCTGGGAGCCCCAAACTGGCAGCCCTGACTCTGTGCACCAGTGGGGGCTCTGCTCTTTAGAAGGAAGGGCAAGCTCCTGACAGCAGGTGTTTGGAGTATAAATGCATGTTTGTGAAACAAATATCTCCGGTTTCTCATTTTCACTCTGTTCTCTATCCCCACGTGATCTTGAACAATTTTTGCCTCCCTCCTCAAGATTTTTCATCTTCTTAGAGGAAGAATGCAAAGTGTCATGTAGTCACATTGTCCCAGAGGATACAGGGAACACCCTTAGGAACATGGCAGTCAAACCCTCCTGAAGGGTCTTTTTGATCCCAGATTATTTGTATGTTATTTTGTGGCAGAATCCTTCCTTTTTAAAGTATGTTTTTAATCCATAAAGGCAGAACAGGGCAGACACTGGAACTTTACTGCCTGTATCCACCCTTTGATTGACTCGAAATTGAATATTTTTCAGCCACAGAAGAAATTCTTTCCGTTCTGGCATTCAAGTCAAGATTTATTAGACAGATCTGATCTGTTGTATTTTCATTTACAGTCTAGGAGCCAAAGGGCTGGGTATTAGAATTAACTGTGAGTTCAAAGCTTGCATCTATGCTACCCAACTTGAGCCCTCTCTAGTGTTCTTATAGCATCAGTTCCCTCAACCATAAACTGAGAAAACCCCAAAGGGAGAGTTCTGAGTATAAAATGAAATATTACTATGAAAATGAGTGGTAAGTAAAAGTATAGAAACAGCAGGGTATTTGTTACTAGGAAGATAGAATTTTATATCACTTTTGATAATTTGTAGTAGCATCTAATAATCATTCCTGGTCCAACCTAAATCTCACTAACCACAATTCCAACCCTTTTCTTTTTGTCTTTTTTTTTTCCTCTTTGAAAAAAGAGAACAGATGGATGCCATCCTTTATGTAAGAGTCCATTCTCTATTTGAAGAGAAAATATTTGAAATCAATTATTCAGAAGTGGAAGTCAAGAGTAGTCAACATCTCTGCATTACCCAGGCTATACTTAGACTTTGTTAGCCAAATTCTGCCAAATTTCTCAGGAAAGGCAAATTAAATTTTAACAATTTTATTCAAGTAACTATTTTTCTACTTGCAAATTTCCCTTATAACTATGACAGCAAATTCTGTAGGGATAGTACTTAGATTAACTTATTTCTGTCAAGCCCATGCATTTAGCTAGAGCCCCATCAAGATGAATCATTCTGCAGAGGACAGAGCAAGCTTCGTTTCCTGGGACTGATCAATTGTACGGAGGTTTTGCTAAGCATGGGGATAACCCATTTCCCATTATACAAAGACCTCATTTAAGCCGTCTTCAATGCCCAAATTATCAACGTTAAAAAACAACAACAAATGGAGTTTTACTGTCCAACTTCAAAAACCTGCTGGTCAATCCTCTATTACCGAAGTTATGGTGAGCCTCTGCTGATAGGAAAGTAGCACCTCGGTGGCAAAACATTAAATGAAGAGGGGATGGCTTGAAAGAAAAATCTCATCTGTCATGCTTTAAACAGTAGCCAAGTAGACAAAAATAGTCTCTGCCATCTCCATCTCTTTGTATAACTGCCCCCCTCTTCGCCCCCCTTAAAGTACTCTGAACATACGTAGGTGTCACACACCTACATGATGTTACATGGGAATCCATGTCTATAATCTTCTGCCCAGGCACAGGATGCTCCTTCTTACCCACAGAGTCCCATGATCCAAAATCACCCCTTATTCTTTCTCTCCCACATGCAAGTCATCAACCTCTATCCTTTGCATCTGCCTGGCCTTCTTTGCATCCTGTACAACTTGGCTCAAGAGTCATATCCCAAAACCTCCCAGACTTGTCCCCCATAGAGCCTTGTGGTTATCTGTATCAAAGTACTAGTTACATTGCTTATTATCATTTGTGTATTTGTTTACTCCAGTCTCCCTGACTAGACTTTGACTCAAGGGCAAGAATCATGTTCTACTGGTCTTTAAATTTCTTTTACCAAGAACTGTATTTGGCTCATAGCACATGCTTAAGAAATATTTGAAAAATGAATGAATGATTGTTCTAGTAATCCCTGGGGGTGGCAGAAAGTTAACCCAAAGGAATATGATTGCTAATGGTGAATTTTCAGGCATGTTGGAGGCTGGAAGAAAAGATATTTTGGGACTAGAAGATGTGCCCTACTTCCCTCAATCATCTCATAAAAGAATCTACATGAAAGGCTGGCCTTGAACTGGTAGCTAATGTTCCTGAAAAATCTGCCTGGTAGGTTACCCAGGGAGATTAGCAGAGTTGCTTCACTTGTCCTCTCATCATTATTTAGTGGACTGCCAAACTAAACAGACCCTGTGCTAGGGGGTTAGGACTCTGCCTCAGAGTTTTGACCCTTACTTTTCCAGTAAGAGGCCTACATAAAGTCAAGGGGCTAACTGTTGGCCCCACAGACCATCAATCTGTCTTTTGCAACTTCCTACCTATGAAAGCTGTGTTTACTTACATAACATTTGCAGTTCTTACATCTGGCAATGTCCCATCTGTAACACCTGGTTTTATGCATCTCCTTTTCCCAGCATCTGTCTTTTACAAGCTCTTACTGACAAAATCCAGGTTTAGGGATTTCACCTTTGAAAACACCTGGGTCCAGGACACTCGGAGTTTCTGTGATGTTGAAATGAATCTCTGGAAAGTAACTTGAATGAAAGAAAATCAGAGCAAGTAATAAAAACGAGAAATGCCGTGCAGGGCAAATCTGTCCCTGCAATGACTGGGAAGGAAATGGACACTAAAGCAAAGCTGCCTGGCAAACTGCAGCACCCTATTCAGCACACACCCAGCTAGCTCCAGGAATAGTTCCAGAGTCATATCTCAGCAATTCTCTTCTTTTATGTGTGTTGTTTTTTTGTGTGTGGTTTTTTGGCTTATCAAAAACCCTTCTAAAATCCATTGCTTATTTTTAAAACTGGATTTTGTATCTTAAGTGGCCAGGTATATCAACAATAACATAGATATGAAAGAAGTATCTGATACACAGCACTAAGAATTTAGTGTCTGTGAGCATAATGAGGACTTCCGAGTCTGAGAGCTTTTAGGGTCACCCTTTCAGTACAGGCCAGTCTGCTATGTGATTAGAATAAGTGGTTGCCTACATAGTGTCAACTGAGTGATTAAGAGAATCCCCATATCCCTCAGATAGCTCTAGTCTGCAGCAGATCAAAGTACTACGGTGACTCAATTTCTATGAACAGAAATTTTATCTTTATATCAAACAGTGATTCATTAAGTACCCTACTTACAGTACATACCCTATGAGAAAGACCTCTTCAAGTCTCTCACTCACTAACACTTTAATAGGAAATACTTTCTCATGTCTCTTTTCTCCTCTGTGTAAGGAACTTGGGCCATACTGAGTGTGAAGTCTTTGTTATTGTCTGTCATGGGTTTGTTTGTTTGTTTGTTTGTTTGTTTGTTTGGAGGGATGAGAGTAAAAGGGAATGGAGGGACAAATATGCTTAAATGCGAGAAAAGAATATTATAAAGTAGAGCGGTGTTCCAAAGGAAAATGTTGCCTGCTTCTTAATTTTGCCTAGGACCATGCAATCAAAATCTACCTGAAAGGACTAGCCCAGTGCTCCCCAAACTTTAATGTGCATTCA
Source organism: Murina feae (assembly GCA_004026665.1). Lineage (NCBI taxonomy): Eukaryota > Metazoa > Chordata > Mammalia > Chiroptera > Vespertilionidae > Murina > Murina feae. Next base: position 10,218 of record PVJC01051916.1, read on the forward strand.
TATCATCACCTGGGAATCTTGTCAAAATACATATTCTAATTCTGTAAATCTGGGATAGTACCTGGAATTCTATATTTCTCTTCCAAGCTCCCAGGTAAGGCCCATGCTGCCAGTCCCCAGACTTTGAGAAGAGGGCAGTGATATAGAAAGCTCAAGGATCTTCCAAACTTCATATGAGTCATCATGTGGGGCACAGCTGTAAGCCTGAGCTTATTTAAATCCTCCCTTGACTGTCAAGAACTGGTTCTGAAGTGCCCACTCCCTCTAATCTGTACACAGTGGGGAGCACTGCCCCCTCCCAGGAGACTGGAATTCAGGTGGGAGCACTCTGCTCTTTCTCACCCCTTCAGAGGCCCAAGGCAATTTTTGGTGTCCCCTACAACTTGTGTTGTTGTCCTTTTGGTTTGCTTTATTGAGACTTTATTTATTAGAATAGTCTTAGGTTTACAATAAAATTAAGAGAAAGAAGCAGAGATTCCTTACATACCTCCTACCCCCACTCATGCAGTCTCCCCATTATCAACATCTCCCACCAGAGTGGTGCAGTTTTTACTAAGGATGAACCTATATTGACCCTCATAATCACCCAAAGTGCATAGTTTACCCGGAAGGTCATTCTCAGTGTTATACATTCAGTAGGTTTAAACAAATGTATAATGACATATACCCACCATTACAATATCAAGCAGTATTTTCACTAAAAATCCTTTGTGCTCTACTTATTCATCTCCTCCACTCACCCTTATCAACCACTGATATTTTTATTGTCTCCATAGTTTTGCCTTTTCCAGAATGTCATATAGTTGGAATCATACAGCATGTAGCTTTCTCAGTACTCTATTTTTTTAACAAACAGTTGCAAGACTGAGTGGATCCTTAATACACTTTATCTACAGCTAACTCTGTGGGTAACATAAGAATTAATCTTAACTAATAAAAGCCCACTAGCCAATCAGAATGGCTGTATGCAAATTAGCTCAGGCAAGATGGCGGCCGCAGCCCTGGAGGCCAGCGCAGTGCCAGCGGCAGGGTGAGCGAGATGTGGGGGTGGGCCGGAGGGAGATGGCATGGTGATGGTTGGCGTGGGGGTGGGGAAGCG